>JABUQX010064183.1:22500-25000 GCA_015478945.1 Trachelipus rathkii | reverse complement strand
TGGAAATGCCCAAGATATATGAAGCATACTCCATTCAAGGGCGAAAAACACCCCTATGAAGAACAAGCACCTACGATGGCATGGAGAAATTCCAAAGGTTCCTCAGAACACTCAACCTCTTAGAAGCTTGTTTAGAAAGAGAAGCAACTTGTTTTATTTTCCACTTAAAATAATATTTTATTCAAAGAACTTATTTTTATGTTATGATTATTCAAAATATGACTTAAATCAATAGATCAATAGATCAATAGATCAATAGTTCATGGATGGGAGGGAGGGAGGGAGGGAGGGGTCTGGTGGGTGGTAATGATATCCTTCCAGTTAAGATCATGAGGAAAAGAAACAGAAAAATATTAAGGACAGACGTAGGTGTGAGTTGTGTGTTTACGAAAAAGATGTTATAGTCGTGTGGAAAATAATGTAGGGTTCTAAGATGAACTAATTGAATTTTTGAGGTATTGAAAACAATCATGTCCTCAATGCCCCAATTATAAATTTGAGAAAGATCAGATGTTAGTTTTTCCCCCAAGGCAGCCCTGTAAGTGTGGGATACTTCTGTCGGGTGGGACACATTTCAAATTGGAAGGAGTAATGAAGGGTGGAGTCATCAACATTGGAGCGGATAGGTTAAGAAGTAAGAGAAAATCATTAATGAAATGTAAAAAGAGAGTTGGAGATAAGACAGTACCCTGAAGAACACCACTATTTATAGATTCAAAGGATGAACGATGGACGCCTATAACTGCTGCAATAGACCGACCGGAAAGGAAGTCAGAGAGAAGGATAGATACAGAAAGAATGAAGTTTGAAATCAAAGATTGAGGCCAATCTCTGTCGAAAGCTTTCGGTATGTCTACCGCCACAGCAGAAGCTTCACCGAAATGCCGAAGAGCTGAGAGAGAGAGAGAGAGAGAGAGAGAGAGAGAAAGAAAGAAGGGGGAGAGAGAGAGAGAGAGAGAGAGAGAGAGAGAGAGAGAGAGAGAGAGAGAGAGAGAGAGATTCCTTTTAAGGATGATCCGAAACTTAAAGAACCAAGGTTATGGACGATGGTTTGTAACAGAAAGGAGTCCTTCTTTTCAGAGCCATGTAGAGGGTGAATGAGCCTGTTTCTTCCATCAGGAATGCTTACGAGTAAACAGGATGAACTAGTCATCAAAGCGCCAGTTAGCACGCAAGTCGTAAACATTCGTGTTGAACCGAACGTGAATTAATCGTTCATAGACACAGCATACGTACGAGCCGAGGGCGAGCGCATAGCAGAATAGCAGATCGTCTGCCGATCGAATCAAAGATAGCTAATGAATAGATTTAGAAATAAACGACAGTTTATATATATATATATATATATATATATATATATATATATATATATATATATATATATATATATATATATATATATATATATATATATATATATATATATATATATATATATATATATTTTGCTAGATTTAGAAATCTGTATATCTATATATATATATTATATATATATATATATATATATAAACTGTCGTTTTACAATTTGCTAAATCTGAACAATTCGCTCATATCTTTGATTCTAATTCAACCTTAGACGATTCCTGTGCTATTCCTCCTCCTCCTTCACCTCCCTCCAACTCATTCATTTTGCCTTATATTGTAATTTCTTCTATAGACGTTAATTCCACACATTCTGAGTTCAACACAGAGAATGTTTACGAGCTTGCATGCTGCTTTGGCAGCTTTGGTAAACTAGTTCGTCTCTGTCTACTTACTTCATACTTCAATTGATGATGGAAAAATGATCTCATTCACCCTGCATGTGCAGAAAAAAAGAGGACTCCTTTCCATCTTCAAACCATCGTCCTCTCGCTCTAACCTCGGTTCTTTTTAAAGTGTGGATCTTTGTTATTGTTAGCAGTTTATACGAGCGTAAGGTATGTTAGGTTTTGTCATTGTACATTATATTCATAGTTCAGGTGATGCTATGTTTGCTTTATTAATGTGAAAACTTTGTTACGTTAGCATATATATTCATTGATCAGTATGCCAATTAGACAAAGTTATGATAAAATTTTGTTAAATATTACTATGTTAATGTAAAAATACCAATGATATGTTAGAAAAAGTGTGAGTAGTTTACGTTCTGCGCTCAATGTTAGTTACTTTACTGTTGCTAAGTGTGGAACTTTGTTAATGTTAGCAGTTTTTTCAAGTTTAAGATGTTAGGTTTGTCGATGTACATTACATTCGTAGTTCAGTTGATGCTATGTTTGCTTTATTGATGTAGAAACTTTGTTGCGTTAGCATATATTCATTGATCACTAATTAACTAATGTTGTGATAAATTTTAGTTAAATATTACTATGTTAATGTAAAAACATCCAAGTGATATGTTAGAAAAAGTGTGAGTAGGTTACGTGCGCTCAATGTTAGTTACTTTACTGTTGCTAAGTATGGAACTTTGTTAACGTTAACAGTTTATTCGTGCTTAATGCGTATTAGGTTTGTCGTTGTG
>JABUQX010064183.1:0-2500 GCA_015478945.1 Trachelipus rathkii | reverse complement strand
TATCCTATACATTTTAATGCCCTTTCCTCCTTAGTTGGTCTTTACTTCATCAATCCACCTCAATTTTGGCAGTGCCCCTTCGCCTATTGCCTAATCACTTCAGACATAAACACCTTCTTAGCCAATGTTTCATCATTGATTCTATGCATGTATTCATACTATCTCAGTATCCCTTAATTTTATTTTCTATCCCAGGTATGTTCTGCCTATAGTAACACATAATACTTTTTCTTCACATCTGATCTTATCCCTTCTTTTTAACCTATCAAGGAATTCGTACCGCTTTTCATTTCCAAATAGCGTCAATACTTCCATCTATGGAATAATGTCTACACACCCCGGGAACAATATCATACAAACAAATTCATTTTAAGTTCTTAGATAAATTTTCCTTTCTCCATTTTTCTCTAAGACTAACTTTTAACACTTTTTCACCATCCTCAACCCTATGTTCATTCGCCCCAAATACCCAATATACATCCTCTACCTAAATACTGTTAGTCACTAAGTTCAGGCTTTCCCCTTTTCTGTCTTCACCAATTTGAGGTTTAATGCACTAATCATAACTTCTTGGTAGGATTAAGATTAGTCCTTTCCCTCCGGTAACTCGGTTCTCGAATCTATAAAGCCAAAGGCACTGGCTCGTGCTTATTTATTCTTAGAGCTACCAACCCACCACACAGTTGTAATGCTCGCACAGCATAAGAACCTATCATATATATTACCATAATATGTAACGCAATTCACTAATACCAGCACTCCCTTTGCAACTATCCATCCAATGGTCATACTCTCAACTGCAATACTATATCATAAAGATATTAAATAATCATGGAGATACATAACACATCACTGTTCTCAAATCTACTTCTACTTTAAATAACTGTCCATTCTCTCCTCCGAATCTCCAACACTATATCTCTACGTTCCTGAAAAAAAGCATTTATCGTATTCAATACAAAAATTTAATTAACTGGAAGATGCTGGGTAACTCAACTTCAAAAACTACCTCTTCATGAAATTCTGTCGATATGCTTTTTTCCAAATCAAGGAAGTATAAAATATCTTTCCTTTGTCAAGCATATAGCAAGGGTATAAACACCTGATATACACATTCACCAACCATTCCTAAAATCCACATAGTATTTTCGCATCTGTTTATCTAGAATAATTTTAACTTTTCCAGATTTAGTACTTATCGCCCCATGAGTTTTGCCTACCACACTCAATTCATATTCCTCTTGTAATTGAACACTCCTTCTCGTCACATTTTACCCTTAAAATTGATAAACAGGAGCCATTGTCAACCTTGTGGTACCATCACTTTCACAGGAAACATTGGGAATAATCTCATCCAATCACAAAGAGATAACTACTACTGAAATTTTTAATGTCTTCCTCCGTTATTAGCATCCCCAAACGGAGCCATCTCTTCCTCCTTTCGTTTTCTTCTACCGTTCATTGCTAAAAAGCGTATAATCTCATCTCCGCACCATTCCAATACTCTACTTCATAATCTGCAATACTGTTCACAACTTACCTCTTGACTCTGCGTGTGCCAATCCAGGTGAAGGAAGCATACAAAACATCCTTCTTACTTGACAGCAATTTGATGTAAATATCTAACACACAAATTTCAACCATCGCTAAAATCACATTAATTTTCCCAAACCTTTTTAATGATGTCTATTTGTTTTTTAAAAGTTGATCAATTCCTCTTGTAATCCTGAGTTTCTCTCTTTCTTCACCAATCCCCATCTAGCATCCTATTTTTCTCCATTTGATTTGCATATATATAATCAAGAAGATAGATCACATATCACTCACTTACCCACCCTAATTTTGTATGATTCCTTTTTATTTAAACCATATGTATCTATATATTATCGTCTTTTTAGGAAGCACATAATTCCAAATAATTTCACCCTTATTGGCGTCTAACCTACTCCAATAAGTGGACTACGTTTCCTATGAACCTTTTAACATCACCAGCAGTTATTATTAAATGACTTAAACACACTATATAATTTTATATAAAACTACGCAAACCAGTCTGTTTTAGTTTATCCCAAAAATACCTTTAATCTTCGCACTATCATTTACTGGACATATGCATTACTAAAATAGTTTTCACGTTCTCAAATTTCATCTCTTACCCACATTATTTCCTACTAAAAAGTTACTATATCATTCTCAAATTACATTTAAAATTAATCGTAACATCTTAATTTTGACTCTTATTCCTCATCCCTGAAACTTGTCCCAATGTAGCCTCCAAACCATTACATTTTCTGCCTATCAGCTTAGTCTCTTAAATTGCATATATATTCCGCCCTCACCAATCCTTGAATAAAGTCCTGCTTTTTCTTTTGCTTCATTCCCACTTCAATATTCACAAAACTTTTTTTTGCTTTTTTTTTTGTTCATTCTTTGTAACCCTTTGTGTGTCATGTCCACATCTTTTCCGGCACGGGAACTGAAAGGAACCCTTATCTCTCTT
>JABUQX010064182.1:5000-46636 GCA_015478945.1 Trachelipus rathkii | reverse complement strand
CGGTATTACTTCGTTCAATTTCCAAATTTGGTGTTAACGTTTTCGCATTTATCGGTAAACGCTTTCGCGTTTTTCATTAACCATACCGTCTAACTTCACTAACAACCATAACGAGGTCTCATACTTTCAGTCAATGTTTGGTGTGGTATACTCCAATAGTAGAAGATTATCAGTTACTTCTTCGAGGGAAATCTGACAGGACAGCGTTACCTCCATTTCCCGCAGATCATCCTTGTTGACCTCCTGGTGAAGTATACCTTTAAGAACACAATGAAGAATATATTACTAACATGATGGGTGCCCAGCATAATGCAGCTATAGTGACGACCTACCTCGGCAGAACCTTTCCGGGAAAGATGGATCGGAAGATCTGATCCATTTCCATGGCCTGCGCGTTCGCCCGACTTAACACCACTGGACTACTTTCTGTGGGGTATCAGCGCCGCTACCGTGTACGCTGGGTTTGGCATGGCCAGTAACCTTACGCCGATGATCTTCGCCAAATCAAACCAACAACGCGTCAGCGGGGGGTCAACCCAGCGTCCACTGTCATTGGCATCAATGAAACCACGGCGCAGAGGGCTGAGGCATCGACCGGCGTGGATAAGGCGTCTTAGAACAACATTTGTAAATACTGTATGTACAAACGACCTGAACGTTTTTCTCCCTTCGTGCATGTTATGGATAAGATTCTAGGTGTAATTTGTTATGATACTAATAACAACAGTATTACATTACGTAACCATCGATATTATGAACTACCTTAAAGATACCATTGTTTCTTCAACCTTTTCACATTCACGTTTAAACTATTGTTGGTAACATTGATGTTCTGCCAGAATTTGCAGCGCGTGGAAACGAAGAACCGGCGTAATCAAAAAATGTCGAGGAGGAAGGAAGCCCACCTCATTTGTTATGTGCATTTCACCGAAGCCATAAAAAATATATCATCCCACTCGACATTCACATGTTTGTGAAATGGTTTTACGCATGCCATTGCTGAACACCAACGTAACATATCCCATCCTCCTTAATCAATTAAATAATCGAGAACTTATATTCCTACACATTTTCATATTTAAACATCATTACCATTGATACTTTTGCTATATATATCATTCAGTGAAGATACTATATTTTGATATATATACATATATATATATATATCTAATATATATATATATATATATATATATATATATATATATATATATATATATATATATATATATATATACGGGGTAAAAGGTATAGCACAGGACTCCACATATTTTCTGAAAATTCTAAGTCCAAAATCAATATATCATTAATATTATATATAATATTAATATTAATATATAATAATATAATAATATATAATAATAATATAAATAATATAATAATATATAATATAATATACATATAATAGTTAATAGTAAATATATGAGCATATATATGCATATGATATATGAGTTTTTGGACTTGGAATTTCAAATGAGTCCTGCAACTTTACCATGCCCTACCCATTTATATATATATATATAAGACTGCCCAGTCTAATCGAGCCGGATATCAGGCCCGGATATCCGGTATCCCGGTTTTTAACTTCCAACCCGGATATCCAGTATCGGCGCTTTATCGACTTTCCAATTCACTATCCGGCCCATCAATCTAATATATATATATATATATATATAACAGAGGATCTGTCTAGAAGTAAATAATAGAAATATTTTTATTTTAACATTTTTTCTCAAATCTTGAGTTAATATTTTGAATCATTTAAAATATTTTTATTCCTTTTTTGTTCTACCCCAAACTCTTCCCCCATAGATGCTTCTAAACCCCCCCTCTGTGGAACACCGCTGATAAAATATTCCCCCCTTCCTATCCTAAATTTTCTCATTCGTCGAGAAGCATCATGTGATCTCCCTCAAACCTCTCTCCCCATCTATCTGATAAAATTCTTTTAGAGTTGGCAATAAACGAATTTTTGTCTTTATTCTAATTTTGTTTTTGTTTTGAGTCTTGAGATGTTAATATCTCTTAGAATCTATATTTATAAATCATCTTTCATTTAACACCCTCTAAACTGTTTACCAACTGAAAAGCTTACAAATTACCATTTGTTTTTTTCAAGTGAGCATAGCATCTTTGCATATCTTCCAAAACAGAATATAAATCCTCCTTCTCCCCCCCCTCGGGACCACGTTGATATAATCCCCCATGTCTCTCCCCCTTCACCCCGGCTGTACACGAGGAATAAATCATTTTACTTTCGCAAATGACCCTAGCCGGTGTGTTCTTAGCTTGTGCTCAAACAGTGATTTCTTGGTAAGTTTCATTTTTTTTCATTTATATTTTTATTACATACTAATTAGGAAAACGATTTTAGGATTTTTTTTTATGTTTGAAGGCCTAGCCTAAACTCAGTGGATTCATAAATTTTAAGGCCTAGAGCTGCCCTACCTTGAAAGCCTAAACCTACCCCAAGCTTCGGTTGGTTAAAATGTGCTTGAAGTATTATGGAGTAATTTTCTCTTTCTCTCTCTTTTTCAATATAAATTTTGTATTTTGAAATATATATTTTATAAATTTTGTTATTTTTCACGTATATTTTATTATATCCCACTTTATCTTTTTATATATTTATTTGCTAAAACTTCATAGTGGGTTAAAAACGCAATCTGATTACCAAGACAAAATGGCTCTTATTTTTTTATTGCAACACTGATCATCCGATTTCATTTTTAAAAGTAATTCTATCCAAACCCTAACGTCCCTTCTTTTAAATAAAATGCTCTGAAATCATAGTTTTTTTCTTCCTTGCTCTTCTTGAATCCATAAAACTACTACCTCCGCACCAAAAGTACCGTATATGGGTAGTAATGGATAATGGGGATGATACTGAAAAGGATGAAAAATAATAATAATAATAATAATAATAATAATAATAATAATAATAATAATAATAATAATAATAATATTAGTAATATGTAATAATAATGAGAGGAGGTTTCAAGAGAACTAGTTAAGTTTGTGATAGGTGAAAAAAAAAAAAAAAAAAATCTCTGGAAAATTTAAAAAGGGCCAAGTGAAATAGGAAAGACAAGTAGCCCGGATTGGGGTTGATGAGAGCTTAAGAAATTTTTGATAGCTTGTTCTATTTTTTGAAGCCATTAGATAGCCTAAGATCATAGAAGCCACAAATTAAAACTTGTTTAGACGATAATGATTTACTTAAAATACTTTCCATCAGTGAAAATAGTTTTTTTTTTAACACTTTGAAATAAACTTTACCAGAAGGTTTATTTGAAGGTGAAAAACTGTTTTTCCACACACCCCTCTGAGATGATTTTTTTTCCTCTTAGAGAAGACTTTAAATTTTTACATACAAAATTTTATTTCTCTTCTAATATTAATTAACTAAACTATTATATTTTTTGGTTAGAAATTTTTGTATTAACTACACTTCCAAATAAACAAAATTTTATTTGGAAGTGAAAACTGTTTTACCACATTAGATTGAGAAATTTTTTTCCTCTTCTCAGGGAAAATACGATATCAATTTATTTGCACCCTAAATAATCATCATTACAGGGACCTAATTTCCTTAGTAGCATTTTCTTTCATTTTTATAAAGAGCTTAGGGATGTAGCCTTTTAGTAGTTTAATGAAAATTAAATTAATAATAGCTTTGAAATGCAAGGGTTTTCATCAGTTATAAGATAAATTGAACGTGTGCTTTGAAGAAAATCTCATTTTTCTCTAGTTAGTTTAGTTTTACAGTTTCATTTCTGAGAAATAGTATGATGCTTGGAAATTTACAATTTTAGCAGCTACCTTTTGTTATAGTAGTTTGTTTTCAAACTAAAGATAATTTCAGAAAAAATCTCTATAGCAAGTGGTTCAGTATATATATATGTTTTTCCTGTTCAGAGGTTTTCCAATATCTACTTAAGTGATGCTTAGAGATTGGGTTTTTCATGTACACTTTTGAATTTGATTTAATTGAATGGGTGTAAAATGAAACATAAGTTTTTGAGTGAAATAAAGCTGACCAGGTTTTAAATTTTAGATTTTATATCTTTTGATTTGAAAATAAGAACTGGAATAATTATAATTTAAAGACAAAAACTCCAACAGTCCTTAGGTTCATCAGTAAATGTTTTTAGTTAATTTTTCAACTTTTCTAAATATGCTTACCATTCAAAGCCTTATCATTAAGACCTATTTAAATGTGATAAAGCTTCAATTTATTGTTTCTCTTCTTCTTTAACTTTTACCCGTATTTCACTTGAATAAGTTAGTCTAAGTCTGGTACTAGTGAGCTTAAAACTTTTTGTTTATATCTTGTAAAATTCAGCATTTGATACTCCACATAGGGGATTATGAAATTTTGTGTTTTTCAATATTTACATACCAACATTTTTCATATCACAGTGATAAAGTGTCGTGATATCCACATGTTTGATCCTTCTACATTATTTGTAGCAATTTGGCTTGAGGCAAAGTTATTTATTGTTTCAGCCTTCCACCTCCCTTACCATCATAATTTATAAAACTTGAAATTGTGGCACTGAGTAGATACCGCTCACTTGCTCTGAACGCAGCTTTAAATTTGACTGCCAAGCAATTTTTATTTATAATAATTAACGTTGTTTAAATGAACGATTTTACGATTTTATATAATTTTATCTGGGGTGAAATTGCAGAAAAATCCTTTTTATATCATTTTAGTATTTTAAGTTGTGTGTGTAGAATATGCCAGAACTTTAAATCTTTTTATTTATGTTTAAAGGGATAATATTTGTAAGAAGCTTGCAAGGTCCCTCAGGTTTTGAAAGTGGTTTGTAGCGCAATAGAAAGTTTATTTAAATTTCTTTAAAAGTAACTTGAAAATGATTTTTGTAAATTTTTGATTTTTATTATGGAGCCTATTGACAGTTAGGAACTGTCAACTATCAATTCAGATAATATTATGATGTGCCGTTGTTTTAGTAGAAATACTAATAGGGAATGCACGTACTTACTCCCTAGGAACGTTGCAGTGAACGATGTTTTATTCAACAAACGGATTTCTGTATACAACATAATGCTCATGTCAAAAACTCAAATAAAAAACAAACGGGATTTCTGTAATACACATAATCTCCCCTCCCAACCGCCAAACGTTTAGGACATACCTTGCTCGCCACCATAGTACCATTCTGGACCCTCCAGAGAACAGCCTTGACCCTATTTCTATATGGAAAAAAACTGTAGATGCCATACAGTGAAACAACACATAGAAACAGCAGATATCTCATCCTATACCACGTCTTATCGAATATCTAAAACTTCTTTGGATAAGCATGGACCACAACTACATGACCTCAAGGTCGAAATCTATTTTTAAACGGCTGGAAATGGTTATCAAAGCTAGGAACAAATGTCAAAATACTAAGTGGTGATTTTAAAAACCATATTTCAAAGGTACATTGAAATAAATCTTCTTGTTCTGTATTTTTTTTTCCCTTGGACCAATCAATTTTTTTTTTGACTATATTATATATATATATATATATTATATTATATATATAAATATAATATTATATATAATATAATATAATATATATATATATATATATATATATATATAATAATGTATATTAAATATAATTTATTATAATAATAGATATTATATATACATATATTAGATAAGATATTATAATGTAATAATATGTATTTATATATATATAGATATATATATATATATATATATATATTAATCTTATTTTATACATTTAAAATGTGTCTTGCAAAATTACTAAAAGTTTTCTTAAATTAAGTCGTTTTTCATTACGTCATTTGTTCTTACAAACGGAAAGAAATGCTTGATTTTGCTTCATTTCGGAATTTCTTTAATTCTTCAAGGTGCATTCCCATTGCTTACCGATTTAAGGACATGCTACGAGCATGGTTTCATTAAAAAAATCCACCCAAAAATAATACACAAAAAGCCACAACTTAAATAAAACCCAAAAAGCACAGCTGCAAGTGTCTTCTTTTTTTTTTTTTTTAATTTTAGGTATTTTTTTTTAACAATATGAAAGATATTTTTAAAAATTACTAATGTGCAATAATAACAACTATATTATGTTTCATTATTAGGATCCCCAAGAAAAAATATTCCAGATTCACTGAAATATACTGAAGATGCATGACTAATGAAGAGGGGAAATGAAAAAAGAAAAAAAAAATTTTTTTAAAAGTGTTAATACAAAGGTACAAATGATGTATCTTTTTTTTTATTATTTTTTAAATTTATTGACTTTTTATTAAATAACTAGATCCATTATTTTTTAAAAATGGCTAAAATAATACTGAAGAAAAAGAAAAAGCAAAAAATTTCTGTTTTCAGGCCTGGGAAGATTTGGGGAAATTGCCAGGATTGAAACATGTTAAATAGAGGCAAGAAAGTAGAAAACTAAGTTTTGGGAACAGTGATTGAAGAAGCAGGGGAAGGAAGCAACAGTTTATCGGTCCAATTTGGATTGGCAAAATTAGGAACGAGCGACTGCAACCGGGTCGGAAGTGATGATAGCTTGACAGTTTGTTGTGGGAGCTGTTGGGCGACCAGTCGTATGAGCGAAACATTGCGACCAAAAACAAGACCCAAAAAAGGAGAGAAAGCGTGGGCAAGTAGTCCGAACGGGGTGGAGGTAGGCAGAAAAGAAGTGGTGTTGTGTCATTATATTATTAGATATATTATATAACATTAAAGTGAGAATGCTGTTTAAGAAGAGAATATGAAATTTTAGAAATTAAGAAGGTAGACTCAAATAAAACAGTAAGTGCTTGAAAAAAAACGCACTCCGAAAAGTGACTAATTTTATTCGCCTGACTGTGGATGAAAGAAATTTTTTGTTTAAGCAGTGGAGTAGGGTTGTAATGTGAATAAGATGGTCTATCCATGGAGAGCCATCGTATAGAGCGGGATAACTGTAGATAGAGATTGTATGGACATCCGTGATGAGCTGGCAACTGAGGAGCGGGGGAAAAACAGAGTGTGGTGGAACGGTACGGAAGTGCAGTGAGACCCCACGAAGTAGCAGGATAGGGGGGGCCAGCAAGAGGGCAGGCCCGCCAGTGCAGGAAGTCCGGCAAGAACGGACCTGAAATGAGGGGAAAGAAACAGGAGCGAGAGCAGACGAGTAAAGACAATTACGGCGAGACTGATACCTGCCATAAGAGCGTGGATGAGCAGGCGGGCGAAAAGAGAAACTCATGGCGACACCAAACAGATGGGGGTAATAAAGTGTCGAAGATGTTTCAGGTATGTCAGCGCCGGGGATAAAATTCGACTATCCTATCCAGCCTCTGATTTTTTTCGATCGACCCAGTAGTGTACCTATATTGAGGTTGGAGTAGCTGGACAAGTTGTGTGTCTAAAGATATATGGACCCCTGCGATGGACGTTAAGAACGAAGTAAATGTAGAAACATGCTAATCAGAAATTGCAGAAAACAAACAAAGATGATGAGTGGCCGAAACATCGTTGCAATCAATGAGTAGACTGAGAAGGACAAACAAAAAAGCGGAAGCGGGAAAAGGAGAAGACCGCGGCGCATGAAAGCCAGCGTGGAAAAAAACAACGCAAAAGAGCGGGAAAAAAGACGTCGGGTTGAGAACAAAGAGGGCATTGGGTGGAGCGGTACAAGGATGGGAGTGAAAAAAAAGCCGCCCAAAAAGGCCCACTATCCGAGTTAACAGTGTCAGGCAGACGGGCAAGCGCCACGAAAAAAAAAGCAAAGTAACGAGTGATGGAATCTAGCTGAGAAAGCGATTTATAAAACACTAACCGATGAGATATAAGGAGATTGAATAAGAGAACGGAGAAGATCAAGTATGCACGATAATAGAGGATAAGTAGATAGAACACATAGAGAGAAGAAAATAGTGAGATCAAGGACTAGACTTGATAGAAGATATAGATGAATAAACGCATAGTAGTAGAGAGAGACAGAAAAATCGGTGAAGTAATAAGAGGCACACACTTCGCGCATGATAGAAGATAAAGGGGACACACCAAGACTAAGACTCCACCAAACGAATGTCAGGGGAGGTATGAACCATAAAGGAAAAAACAACACTTGATGCGATGGGGAAAAATAGGCTGGAGTCCCGGTGACTGCGTCACAATTTAGAGGGAACCTGTGCGAACGACTACTGTTGTAATGCTTCATACACGTGGAAGCCCCGGACGAAAGCCAAATAGGTGTTCCTAGAGCCGCGCACCCGACGAGGCGCTCTCTCTAGTCTCAGAGTGGAGGAAAGGCGCCCCCAGGAAATAAAGACGGAAATTAATCTCTGCATTTCAGTGAAGCGGACGCGGAGAGGAAACCAGGCGTCCTGCGCGCAGTGGAGAGGCGGCATATAATGGGGATTATGTCGCTTGGCGGTTCAAGTCCGAGTAGAGAAAAGGATGTTGGAGAAAGGAGAATAAGAATACGTAATTGAACGTACGAAGATGGTTGCATGGCAGACGCCGAAGACAGCCCTAATTAACTTAAGAAGTCTCACAAGACCAGGACCGGCAAGGGCAGCCTAGGAATGTTGCACGTACACAGACGCGGGGAATGGACACACAAAATGAGTGGAACCTACTAACCTTTTTAATTATAAAATGATACGATTGACCTGGTTGACTTGTGTCTAATAATTATAATTTTTTATGGTTTTAATCCTGTGTGTATATATAGACCATCGACTGAATGCGAAAGGCACACAAATGATCAGAAAAATATTTAGTTCAGGAGTGATTATAACACAAAAGGTCAAGGAGAAGTGTGTGATAGGGTGAGTGCGCCAAATAAAGTTGTGAAAGTGGGAAAAAAGAATAACAACCCATAAATACAAACGGCCCATGGATATAAACCCAAATAGATACCCCATAATAAATAAAAACTACAAAAAAAATAAGAAAAAAAAAAAACCGCGGAACCGCTAGGGGGTAGGGGGGGTGGCGGGCGTAAACCCCTGGGATATGTGCCTACACCTGCGGTTACTCAGAGTAAGTAGAGATAAAAAATGAAGACAAGGTAGGTCGGCAATAACAGCAAGAAGAAGGAAAGTAGGGAAAGCGTTGGGTGGGTTGTAGGGGTAGGTTAGTATTATCATATAGGTATATATTATATAGTATATAGTGTAATATAGTGGTAAATAATTGTAAATTGAAGATAATAGTGGATGAGGAAGAAACGGGAAAAAAGGATTTAGGTGAGTATGTTATAGTTTAAAAAGTTTACTGGAGTCCGTCTTGGCCAGGATGTTGGTGAATGGTGTAGAGCATGAGTCGTGTGCCTGGTGATAGAAAGTGATAAAGGCATTAGGAAACATGATAGCTAAAAAATAGATTAAAGATTGTCCAAGGCGGTATAGGAGCGCGTGTGGAAGTAGGGCAACAATCGTAATGATGGTGGCGTGCAAATAGATTAACATAAGTAGCGAGCCGGGCCAGACGTTATGCATTAAAAGAGGCAGTCATTTAGAGAATGTGGTAAAAGTACAACAAGTGCTAGGTGGCGTAAGTAAGCAGAAAATACGAGACCATAGGGTGAAGACCAAATATAGGTGAAAAAAGGAAACCTAGTCGTGGTGGCCCAAGGCCAAATCAGGTATAGCCGGTAGTAAAAAGGGCGGCTTAAAACCTATATTGATTATATATATATAATCTATATCTGGGACAAGTAAACAGGCCTGGTATCATTCAATTTGTATGTGGACGGGGTGATGAGAAAGAAATTAAGAAACGGGGCGCAATGGGAGTAAAGGGTAGGGCTTATTTACAATAGCGAATCAGCTAATGTGATTAAGCGGGGCAAAAAACTTAAGCAGTGAGCTAAAAAATAAGGTAAAAGGCAGGGGGAGCGATAAATATATGTAGTGGCGAAAAAAACACGAAATGTAGGATCCAAAACGAATGAGCGGGAAGGTCATGATATTGTGCATGTAAAATTATATTACGACTGGTGAGTTAATGGGTACAGAGTAATCAAACTTCATAGACAATGATTTGTGTAAATTTGAGAGGGGGAAAGATCGCAATTAACAAAAAAAAGTGGACGTTAAAAGCGAATTTACTCCTTAATAGGAGATTCAAAAAGGCTGATTTTCAGATTATACAGTAGGTACAGAAAAATAATGAACCAGTTCTAAAATGAGTTATAAATTAATCATATTATTTGAATGCATAGGATAAAATATTGCACCTAAAAAATTAATCATAAAAATAATAAGTAATTAATCACTAATAAAAGAAGAAGGAGCAATAGGCAATATCTCTTTGATCAAAGGATGTGGCAATATGTTCAAAATGATAACGTAAGAAAATAGAAACAAATAAGAAAGATGAATAATAATAGACAAATTATTGTCACTCGTAGTAAATTCAAACAAGAAACACACAATCTTCAGTCATATGTTTCAATCAAGAGAGAGCAGATAAAAGAGTAAGATCACCTTTATTGTAAATATTGATTGAAAAAATTAAACGAATTTTATAAATAAATTATTAAAGTGTTGTGTATATGAGTTTCATTTTTAAGGAGGTGGGAAAATAAAGCCAGTAATGTAAATTTTCATTCTTAAATCATCAACATTTAGTTTATTCCGAAAAGAAAAAAAATATAAATTTTATTAAACGTAACATTAAATGATTTGTAAAATATAAATAATCGAAATATCGTGTATTATTTGAAGAAAAGGTTTCAATGAATATGAAATAATAATAATAAAAGGAATAGATAGAGCTTGGCTTACATGGAGTGGGTGAAAAAGATATTTAATACAGCACGTAGTTTACAAAGCTATTTACTTTGGGGTCTTGAGGAGCAGGATAAGACAATTGCACAAGAAATGTGCACAGAGTGTGTCCCCTTTTTTTGTTCTTTTTCACCCTTACAACCAAACTAACACTCATTTTCCATATTTATTTTTAATTTCATTATCAAATTTTCTTTAAATTAATTTATGGTATCGAGTATCAGATCCTTTCCTGTGATAATGATATTCAATATGATTATTTCGCCGTGTGTCAAAGACACATTACATAATTATATTACTCAATAAATCACACTACATATGTGTCTCTCCTCGGAAGATACCCTTTCAAGGAAACTATAACGGTGAACGTGTTCTCTAGTTTTCTACTTATTTAGAAAATCCGTCTCAGTCAAATATATATTTATTTACCCATTGAATTTACTGTTTTATGATCAATGTTTTAATCATGTAATCAATGTCTTTAAGACCTATAATGATTTTAGCGATTTAAAATATTTTTTGAAGTAAATAGTAAGCCAACTTAACCTTGGAAACATTCAGGAAAAACACTGTTTTGTATAAGATTTTTAAAAGAATTACTTTTAATAAAAAAAATAAATATCTACTATAACTTCTATACCGTTATAACTTGGCTCTAGTTATAACCCAAAATAAAAAAACTAAGTCTTATGCACCTTAGAACATTATAACATAGAGTTCGAAGTATCTACTTATATGCGCACCGCATGAATAAAACTACAGTACTGAATTAACGAATTAATTATTTGTATATGCTATTTTAAAATAAATTGTGCAATTTTAAGACAATAATATTAAATTGACTTCACAATATTAGATATTAAAGTATACCACTAACCTTACATTTCTAATAAAACCCCAACTACATATATATGCCAAACATACCAAAGCACCCGCATGAAATCTCGAATTAAAACTCCGATGTCAGATAAACTGTATACCAAATTAAGTGTAGAAGGAATAATTAAATTAATATTTAGTGTATAAATTTTAAATAATATAAATGAATTTATAAAAACTACAGATTAGATGATTGATATTGCATATGCTTAATCTTAAAATCTAATTTACTTGAAAATTAATCATATACTTGAAATATTTACAAAAAACATGGATATTCAATCTGGACATATAAGTGGGGGAGGCTGCATGAAATATAAAATCACGAGTGAAATCATAAATCACAAGATACAATACTATAATTTAAAAAAAAAATAAGTTTTTACAAACAAAAAAAAAATTAACATACCAATTTTTTTTTTTTTTTTTTAATATAGAAAACTAATTATATTGGACTCACTAATATTTATGTGTTATACTTTAATTTAATACTTTTGTTGGTAAAAGACTCAAAACTTCAGAAAATTAGAATTAACAAATAAATAACAAGCTTACCTGCCAGTAAATCTAGCAACAATCAAATTCGTAATACTCCTTTACAAAATGCCACTGCTGCAGACACACATTGATAATACCAATGCATAAATATAAATTTAACAATCTATCTACAATAGCTATAAACGCTTTAAAACACAACTTTAATTACCTTTATCTTTTAAAACAAAAAAACGGCAAATACTTAACACATTCAAAATATATTCACCACATTAATATAATTTAAATAAACAAATACAACAACTATCTTTTAGTTGATAAATATTATAATACACTATAAGACACCTTTTGTACGAAAATACACAAATCTAACAAAGTAAGATAAAATTAATCGTTAGGGTACAATTATGATGCATTTGTTATATATATATACATAAACTTTATAACAACTTTATTTGGTTAACAAAAACTTTTTGACAAAATAACAAATTCAAGAATAATCTTTTCATTTTTACTTATTTTATAGGATAAAAGTAGTTATCGATAACGTATGAACAGCAATGGTAACTCCTTAATAATATGCTCAAGGTAGAATCTTACTGTATACAATTATAATTAATTAGTAAAACTAATATATACAAATTATCTGTAAGGGAGGCTGTTTTTGCATTCCCTTGAATTTTATAACACTAATTATTTTTTACTCAATATTCTCATTCCAATTCAGAATAAAAGAATACTAATCAAAAGTTACGAAGAATGTAGCCCTTTTCTTACTATTACAAGATAAATTCAATTGTCAAGTTTAAAGAATAGAAATCATCCTTTATTTTGTCAGTTACAGTAAAATCATTAGCAATATTTATAATTTTAAAATTTCCTTTCCAATTCATATTTTAAAAGATAATACTATGTTAAGTAATAATGTAGTAATTAAACCTTAAAAATAAAATAATCAAATAAATAATAATTAAATCAATAAAATAATAGGAAAGCAAAGAAAATGTCATATTAATATAATAACATTATATCCTAATTGACATCAATGTTCAAACATATCCTGACATCAATGCTTTTCATATTTTGACTTAAAAATAGAATTTCTCAAATTTGATTGGTGGTTGTACTCTTTCCAAAAACAATTGCATTTTTAATAACGTTATTGACCGGGCCTTTTAAATAATCATATAAAACCATTCATACAGTAAAATAATAAAATAAAAATTATGCAACCTTTTTTCAACGTTTTTCTTATTTAATAAACCAAATACTAAAATGATCAGTACATACTCATCTATTCGGCAGTACAATATAAATAATAAATAATTAATTATAATTTATTATACATGAAGAAAATATAATATATAAATATAAAATGATAATTATAGTAAGTAGGATAAATATATAAGTAAAATTATTATATTTCATAAATATAAATAGAATATTTAAGATTTAAAATTATTTGTCAAATTTTTTCTTATAATAATAAATAAATCCAACTGGGGTAATAATTTTAATGAAAATATGATGAACTACAAATGTAAAATCAAGCATTAACAATATTACATGGATGGAAATATATATTAAGAAAATATATTAGTTAAATAATTTTGAATAATATTAGTGTAACACAATAATTCATATGATTAAACATTTGAAAGAAAGGATGTTCAATTAATACTTCATAAAAGATATTAACATGCACTTATGTTTAAAATATGTATAGTGACTAAATCTTTTAGTATTTTAAACATTTATAACAAGAACTTACTTTTCTAGAGCTTTTTTTTCAATATCAATATTTAAACCATGAATAACAATTTTTAATTAATCAGTTTTATGTCATCTTATAATGATGATATGTCAGTTTATAAGGGAATTTTTTTTTACCCCATTTATTTGTAATTTTTCACAAAATATCTGTTGTATTTAGACGGAATTTTATATTCCTGGTATATTTGTTACTTGGGAAAACTATACAAGGAAGGAGGTTTTACGTTCCCTTAAAACTTTTAGCAATAGAAAATTTTCAGTTATTAGATATAGGTCTAATTTTAAACAGAAATATCTTAAGATTTTTGAAAAATCTCATATGCAATATCTATTACTTATATTAATTGAATTTAAATATGCATGAGGGATAATAATATTAAGTTGTAAATGTATAGATTGTAGAAATACGTGTAATTTTTTAGAATTTACTTTAACTAAATAATGATTGAAATATCTTCAAAAACATTTAAGCAATGTATATTTTTTATCAAGAAATTTATGATTGGTTAAAATGATAATTTTACTTTACTTTACATATATAATTGCAAAGTAATCATGTAAATTAATTAACCATATTGAATACAATTTATTTATAGAAAACATCATCCTTAAGATATATACAGAAAGGATTATATTTGAAAAATAATTTTCATTTTAAGGTGAAGAACTGGAATTTATTTAAAAATCATTCAAGGTAGATACTATTCTTTAATAGCAGCCTATGCAAGTTTGAAAATGATATTGAAGTTTTCTAATTTGTAATTTAAATAATTTTAAAGTTAAGCTGCAAGACCGTAATTCAAAATATATCGTTTAACCAACTAACTAATAATTGCAAAAGCATTTACAGTAGAAATATTTTCATTTTTATTGAGAATTTTTATTATTATTACGACTTTAAATTTTACAGCTATAAATTTCTTTCACTGTTACTTGTATGTTTCAGATTTTATATTTGTGATGGAGGGGATTTAATTCCATCTGTATGTCCAGGAATTTTATGCTTTGATCAAGAAACATGTCAGTGTGTGTAACAGAAAGGATTGTAAGAGGAATTGATTAGGATTGCAAGATTTTCAGAAAATAAAAGCCAATAGAAACTCATTTACTACATTATTTTTAATTATTTAATAATAATAATAATTAATTATATAATTAATTAATAAAATAAAATTATAAAAATAATAATTAATAATAATAATAATAATAATAATAATAATAATAATAATAATAATAATAATAATAATAATAATAATAATAATAATAATAATAATAATAATAATAAAAATAATTAATAATAAATAATATATAATTTAATAACACATAATTCATAATATTTAAAATCATATACATAATAAGATCTTAGAAAAAAAAAAATAAAAATAAGAAAAATAAAAATTAATAATAATAATAATGAAAATTAAAATTAATAATTAATAATAGTTTTAAATAAATAAATAAAATAATTAATATTAATTATTATTAATTATTTAATAATAATTAAAATTGATAATAATTTTAATAATAATAATAACCTAATTTAATAGTAGAAATAATAATACTTATAATAAATAATAATAATAATAATAATAATAATGATAATAATAATAATAATATACAATATATTAATATAATATATAAATAATTATCAATTAATATTAAAATAATAATAATCAAAATAATAATAATATAATTAATAATATTAATAATAATAATAATAATAATAATAATAATAATAATAATTAAGCTTTGCTTTCTGTTGGAAAATTCTTCATTTTTTTTTCATAGAGGTAAATAAATTTTTCTTTATTTCTTTATTTGCGCTAACTAATTTTCCATCTATGTTTCTTACACACACACACACACACACACAACACACACATATATATATATATATATTATATTATATTAATATATATATAATTAATATATATATACTATTATAACATATAAATAATATACATTTAATATATAACTTTATATTTATATAATAATATATATATAATTAAATATACTATTATAATATATATAATAATATTATACTATTTATATATATATATATATATATATCTATATAAATAATATAAATATAGATATATATATATATAATATAATATATATATATATATATTAAATTATATATATTATATTATATATATATATATAATATATTAATATATAATAATAGATATATATATAATATATATATATATAATATATAATAATATATATATAATATATATATATATAATAGATATATTATATATATATATATATTATATATATAATATATATATATATATAATATATATGTATTATATATATTTATAAAAAATAATATTAAGTATAATATATAATAATATATATTATAATATAATATATATATAATATATATAGATATAAATATATATATATATATATATATATAATATATATATATATAATAAATATGATAAATAAATTATATTATATAATAAATAATATATATATATATTATATATGATTTATATATATATAATATATATAATATATATAATATTATATAATATAAATATACATATAGATTATATAATTATATAAAATATATATATATATATATAATATATTATAATATATAGATATTAATATATATTTACATATATTATATAATATATCATTATATATATATAGATTATATTTTATATATATAAATTAATAATAAAAATATATATAATATATATATAAAATATATATTTATATATATATATATATATATATATATATATATATATAATATATATATATATATATATATAATATATATATAATGTATCTGTGTTTGTATAACAGAAAATACAAAAAGACATTCCAAATAAATTTTGGTGAAATAATAATAAAAAAAAGCAAAAGGAAAACAAATATTGTTCCTTAAAAAGAAAACAACTGTTAATTTAGTACAATTCCAGGTGAACCTTGCTTTACTATAGTGAATTTTCTGAATACAAAGAGTTTAATCATTTCCAAGGTACATCGATTCATATACTTTTTTTTAGTACAGGAAACCACCATGTTTATGCTGTTTTTGCTCTTGCAATATTTATAGTTAGGAAAATGTTGACAAGAATGCTTTGATTGACCTTTCAATTTCATGTGTTGATCCTGTTTATTCATCATTTATTTGGATATCTTTCTTAGTGTGACTGTTTCTTTATATCATTAAAGTTTTAAACAGTATCTCAGTTATTTTGGTGTGCTAAAAACTGTAATGCTAAAAATTAGGATATCAAACCAGCAGTAAATGCCAAAATTACTACCTCATTGGAATCGACAGCGGTTAGTCTTTAGCTAATTTACTTACCTTTTGGATTAAATAATTTAACTTACAAGTATCTTTCTCATGATTCGCGAACCACAACTAAGGCGCTTCTTTTGATGAAGCAATATCGCTTTAATTGTTCAGCAATTTTAAGTTTTTCTCATATAAATGCTGTCTTTTTGTTAAACTGATACCACTGCAAACTGCCAACTTCCAAAGCCCTTTTCATGGAGAGGATATTAATTAAAAAAGAAAACACTCTTTCAACTTTTAAGGAGAGTACAATCCTAAGTTTTAAGGTGACAGATATTAAATTCGATAGGAGATACTAAAAGTAGTACTAAATTAATTAAGAATGTCTGAAGTTTTCAATCTTCACACAATTCCAATGTAAAATCGTTGCACCCCGTTACAACAAAAGTCCTAATGAAGGTAAAATGCAAGTAATCAGCTATTTCGATTTCATGACGCTATAAAAAAAGTAAAGGAATGTTAACGATACATAATTAGTACATATAAGTCTTTTTGCCTACAAAAATTATAGGTTATAAGTCATTTTAGTCTGAACCTGAGCTTATTCAAAAGATAGGTTAAACTGTAGCCATCGCAGATATGAAAATAATACTTCTTCATTAAGTATAGATGAAACCTTTGTATTGATGCGAGTAACTGTCTAGATTGAAATATATTCCATCCTAAACAGAACTTTCAAATAGTGTAAAGCCTCCTTAATAACCGTTGTGATACGAGGTCCAGAAATAGCATGGTTAAGAGTATTTACTTATCTTAAGAGAGAGTAAAATCGGTGATTAGTGAAAATAAAGATGATTGAGTATTTGAGACCGAATCTGTAGAAGACGAGATTTTTATTAGTTGAATAAAATAGGACAACCCAACAGGTAAATTCTATACAAATCAGCAAGGGGAATCGATTATATATATATATATATATTATATATATTATATATATGAGATATATATATATTATATATTATTAATATATTATATAATATTGTAATATATAACAATAAACTTAATATAATATATATTATATATTATTATCTTATATATATAATATATAATTAATCTATAAAAAAGATTACTTAATAATATATAGTATATTTATTTTTATACTTAACTATTATTTAATTATATATAAATTTATTATAATATATATAATTTATACTAAAAAAAATACTATTAAATATTATACTATATATATATATATATATTACAATATGATATATATATATATATATATAAGATTATATATTATAATTTGATATTATTATATATATATAATTATATTTATACTATATATATATATATACTATATATATACTATATAATATCTATATATATATAATATAATAAATACATACTATAATAATAATATTAATATATATAATATTTAAGATTATTTATATAATTATTATTATAATATTATATATAGTATATAAATATATATTATATAAGTTATATATAATAATACTATTAATTATATAATAATTATCTATTAATGAAAACTAGATAATATATATATATAAATACTAATATTTAATAATATAATATAATATTAATAAAATATATTAATATATGATTTATATATTATTATACTATATTATATATATAATACTATTATATAATATTAAATATACTTATTACTAATATATATACTATAAGTCGAGAGACAACTTAATGTTTAAATAGCGAAGAACTGATTAATCTGTTTACTGAGGAAGCGTAGGGGAACACAAGATTTCTAGTTGTAGAAGACAATTAAAGGTGAACAAGAACATTGAATTTATGAGATTCAAGATATTAGAGATTTTAAAATAGGACTAATTTGTATGTAGACACTTTTTACACTTTTCAAACTGAAATTATGAAAAGTTTTCGAAGATTCAAGTAGTAAATAACTCCAGGACCAATTGAAAGAATAATTATTACATGAAGACCACACCATGTCAACCTCCGTTCAGAACTACTCACAAACAAATCAATACAGAGTAACTAAAATGAAACTGTCCTAAATTATGAAAAACAATCTTAAGGTAAACTCAAACTAAAAGCTTTAAATCCCCGAAAAAATACACACTTTAAAATCAAATAATAATATAAATAAATAATAATAATCAATAGATAATATAATATAATAATCAATACATAATATTTGTTAAAAAAAAAATATTACAATTAATAATGATAATAATTATAATTATATAATATAATTAATAATATATATATAAAATAATAATAATATATATATATAATATATAATATATAAATAATAATAAACACGAACCAAAAACTGATAACCTGCTAGAGCAGTTTTTGTTTTTTTTTTTTTTAAGGAAGAACCTGAAGAAAGGAAGGAGTCGAGAATATTAAGAATTATTAAGATTTTACTTTTTCTTATGTTGTTCTAATGATTTAGAATATGGGTAGAGAAGAAAGAGGAAGAAATTTACTTTGTTTTTGGAGCATTGAAAGTATCAAATTTTTTTTTAACTTTTGTGAAATAAGAATATAAGAAGATCAATTGTTACATGGTCACCTTTTATTTATTAATTATTAGTTCTGTTGACTGTGTTTCAATTTATGAAACTGATACGGGGTCGAAACATGTGCTTGGATAGATGATGAATTCAATGATGTGCAAACATTTTATTTTCTCAGTTGACCACAAAAAGAGTCGATTATAAAACGTACTTTGAAAGCATTAAATTAAATGATTACGAAACGAAGGACAGATTATCAAATATTGACTCATAGTAAACAGATAGGAATCAAATTAGGTTTGCATTTAAATACACCCCTAACGTAGCAAGAGGATCGAGTTTTCGAAGGATGAAGGATTGAGTATCGGAGAGGAGTGGAGAAGACACTTTGTCGAAGGTTTCATAATGTTAATGCTTGAAACCAGATTTGGTGATTTTTTGTCGTTTTATGAAAAAATCAATTTTTTATTTTTTTTATTTTCTTTTTTGATTTTTTTGATTTTTTCAGATTCGTGAGGTCACGCGAATTATAATTGTAAAAAAAATTTTTTAAGTGATCTAGTATTATTTTTTAAGTGATTTCATTCATGTCATAATAATCAAAAATGGAAACAAAAACAAAAACGAAATGTGAAATAAAAAAAATGTTACTCTAAATTTTACTTGGTCTAGCCATAAACATTCATAAAATAGGGCCTAGGAGCTGCAGCCATTCAATTAAAATATATTAAAACTTCATTATATATGTAAAGTTTTAATTAAATTTTTTTTTCTATTGTAGTTAAATCACTTAAAATATTACTATTATATATTAATATTATTAATATAATATTATATTATATATATTATATATCTTAATATTACTATATATATATTATATAATATCTAATCCAAGTAAAGAAAATCAGTTGATTTTTTCCAGTTTGATTTATTTGTGCATCCCGCAGTTGTTGAACAACTGAGATGATGGAAACTTGTAACTAAACGAGATTTGACTTTCAAAACTTATGGTATGGGATAGTTCCGAAAGCGATTCAAAATATATTCATGGATTGTTAGTAGATACATATGACGGATATTTCATTGGATGTTTTTCCTGCAATTATATTTATGAATTTACAGTTGGCTGGAGATCGAAATATAATGCTAGTGCAAGAAATGGAATTTCAAAAATATATTGCATCCCAATTCATAAAATGAAAAGCATCGTTTCTCGCAAGTTCTTTGAATTTCTCAGTTAATTATTTAAATATATATATTATAATATTATATATTATAATATACTATATATATATAATAATATATTTAATATATATATATTATATTATTATATTATAATAATTATATATTATATATATATATATTATATGTATATATAATGATAAATATATTTATATATATATATATACTTTATATTATATTATATATTATATATTATATATATATATAATATATTAATTATTATATAACGATATTATTATATATATATATAATATCAAATGGAAAGCATCTTAGTTTTTTTCATTTTCGTGCAATATTTCATAGAATGGCTATCCTCGAAAAACTTGCAAATCCGTGAACCAACGATTATACTTTCTTTAATTTTCGCTTCGCTTAACATTGGAAACGGTTGTCTCAAAATGAACGGAAATACTGACAATATTCTAAGGTTCATGACTTCGGTAAAAAATTTTATGTTTGATTTAATGTGCAGAAAAGATAGAATGATCAAATGGAAGTCAGCAAGAGGTGCCCTCGCAACTTTCTTTGACCCAGGTTTCAAAGACGTTTTCTATCATCTTTCTCTCCATAATAATGTTGCTCTACTTGACCTCTATTGTCTCATTCACAGATGTATGATTATCAGTTTTTTGTATATCCTAGCTAATTTCCAAATAAAATATTCAAATCACCAGAGGGTTTTCATTTATGTTCTGCTATTCTAGATTGATGCTGCGAGTAACAGCTGTAGATTTGTATTGACTCCTTCATCAGTTTGCATGTAATACAGAAACCGAAAGTAATTTTTCACATATTTTTGATAAAAAAAAGACTTTAAAACTCGTCTTGGAGGAATCAGTGTACAGTATTCATTCAATGCTTTGCAGCTTAAATTAAAAGTTGCCTTAAGTTCATTTACATCACTGAAAATGACAAAATTAGCACCCAATTTATAAAATCATCTTGTCATGCAATCCACCACCCAAGTCTTATTTTTAAGCAGGTTATCATCGTGTTTAAGGTCGTCAAATATACTCTGATATTTTTTTCTTTTGTTCTAGTAAGAAATCAAGATCTTCTAAGCTTTCACTAAATTATCTTGCTCCATGGATTTAAATGAATGAAGCTCAGGATTCTCAGAATAAAGAAATTGGGTAAACTTATGGTTCATTTTTCCTTCCAAGAGAAACCTTTATTGATTCTAGACACTGGAAAAATTAGGAATCCCTTAGGTGTTTTTTCTTTTTTTTTTTTTTTGGTCACCACCAAACTATTTTACACAAAAGACAACACTTGCTTTTAGCACCAAATATTGCAGCACAGTAATAAGAATATTTCCTGGTGTTACTGAATTAGTATGAAAACAAAATAATGATAATATATCATACTCATGAATAGAGTAATAAATCGATTTTACGAAGCGAGTGTCAAATCTCCAAAGATGCAGGAATAACCAAAATCGACAATATTTTTAATAGACTCGAGAGTGATATTAATTTACTATCCATACCTAGGGATAAAACGAAGAAAATCAATACAAGTTGAACCTACACACCTATCTTAACAACCTAATCCCACCAAAGAAATTAATAACGATGATGATGCTTATTCATGGTGTAGATCAAAGTGACAAGTAGCTCACATCTATCTGTAAAGTAGTTTTCTACTGACTATTTCAGGGTAAAAGATTTATAATATAATATATATATATAATTATATATTTATATCATAATTAGATTTAAAAATATATATTTCTATATTATATATATATATTATATCATATAAATTATCTATATAGTTATACTACTCATATAGATATTATTTTATAATATATATATAGTATATATATATTAAAGGATTGTATTATTATATATATAACTATATAATATATTATACTTCTAATATAAATATATTAATATTTATAATATAGTATGATATATTATATATAATTATATATATATATATTAATATATAACTATATATATTATAGTACATATATATACTATTATATATACTATATATATAATATAATATATATATATATTTTAATGAAACTTAAATAATATATAATATATACATATATATATATCGATTATAATATTAATTATATTAAATATATTACTTAAAAATGTTGTATTATATATATATTATATATATATATTATCGTATTATATCTATATTATTAATTATATATATTACTATTGAATATATATAGTATATATATTGTGTGTACGTCTCTATTTTCTATTTTTTTAACTTTTAATTTATAATTTATTTGTTTTTCATAACACGGCTTTCATTTCAATTGCCAAATATAAAAAGATTTCATTTTAAAAATAAACGTTAGCTACTAAAAATTTTGTTAATAAAATTAATTTGTAAATTCATTATCCACAGTACTTAGTATCTTATTATAATATTGATTATTTATGTGCTTATTGTACTTATTATTGCTATTTTTATGATTATTTTTATTATTGATTTTTCTTTTTAACATCACATATAATGGAATAAAGATTGAAAAGTATAATTATATTATATTATTATTCATTATATTATCTGATTAGTATTATTATCTATTTTATTATTATGCATTATTATTATTATTTCATTCCCTCAAATAATTTAATTTATATTGTATTATTATTACAACTTTTTTGTGTATATTTATTTTATTGTTAATTATTATTTTTTTTATTTTATTTTTTTTGTTTTTAGTTTAACCATGAGTATTTCACAGACGATGCATGTTTGCTTTTCTTCTATAGTGCTTAGGAAATAATTGTGGAATTCAGACAGGGGGGTACTATATTCACCTCCCTTTCTATCTGTCTGGAGCCAAGAAATGCAGCAGTGGAAGTCCTATATATATAACCTTATATATTATGTAATAAGATGGTCCTCAATATATATTGTTGATCTTTAACATTAACATACAATATTTTTAGTTAAATCATTATCTCTATTTTATGTTAATAGCTCTTGTCGTAGGTTTAAATATATATATGAAAGTAATTAACTCTTAATATGTTTATTGCGGAAGATTAATAGACGCTAGTTCTTAAATGAGTGACCCAAGAGATACTGTTGCATTCCGATGGTTTTTTTTATTCTCCGTTTTTGATATTTATATTATACTGCTTTTGTTTACTGATTATCATTTTTCTTTGTCTATCTATTGTATAATATTGTTTGTTCTGTGAGTAGCCCAGTTGTGTGATCTTGGAGTTATCGGGTACAAATATGACTATATTTCTTTTATTGCAAATGCTCTTCCAATACTATGAACTATTCTACTATACGTAACCAATTATATATACTTCTCCTCGTTTACTTGTTGCTCATTCCTCATTACTATCTACTCCTAGCTCATCTAATTTATTGATTCTTATTCTTACTTCTTCTTCGAATTATATTATGCCTCTTCTTCATACTTCAATTTTTCTCGATCTCCGCCCTTGTTGCCTCAACACACTCTTCTGTTAAACAAGTCGCTAAGTCAAAATTATTGAGGCACACTCGAACAACAATGAAGCCCATCGAACAGAGTAGCTTCCACCCGCTCTCTTTCCTCACTTTGCCCGGCGACATACTGGCGTATTTCGGTGTTCTCGCTGACCCCACCAACCAATTTTGGCGGTGATATAGATTTTACTATTCAACAATTTTCCCCACAACTAATAACACCTGTCTAATTTTGAGTAGTCTAATGTTTTTTGCTCCATTCCTATGAAGTTCCCAGAATCCCAATCCTGAATCTTTTACTTTCATCGCCTCTTCCTATCTCCTTATTTACTTTTGTGAATTATTCGGCGTCGCCTCTTTCTTTCCTTCTGATGCTACCGTTTCTGAATTGTTAACAAGTGTTTGGCGTGATGTATTCTTCACGCTTCTTACCGTAGTATGACTTCTATTTTTGTCCCTTGTGGATAGTAACCAAATCTCTTCTTCGCACTATTTTCCCGACCGTTTCCTGCTTTTCTTAAGTCTCTTGCTCTCTCTGGTGAGCTTGGCTCTTCAGATTTTAGTCCGAACGCAAGCGGATATTATATTATGTAATCAATCTTTTTCTTCCTCTATAACTTATCCATCTTTTACCAGTATGCACGGCTGCTGTTATGCGTTTCTTCTTCTTTTTTCTACTTTTCCTTCTCAAATTTGCTACTAATTTCTTCTTATTACTCTATATCTTATCGATCTTCCCCGACTGCTTTCTTATCTACTTGTCACGTGTCTCTTGGTCTCTCGTCCCTCCATTCTTTCACAGATTGCACTTTTAGACCTCTTTACTAATATTTTCTTTATTTTTGAACAATATGGAAATGTCAAATATTTCCTGTGACAACAATGTCTTCTATTCCTCGTTGATTCCCCAGTAGTCAGCATCGCATTGTGTCGCACTAGATATCGTTCTCCTTCACCTTCCGATTCTTCTTTGCCACAACCTCTCTCCAGGTTTCCTTTTGCGATTCATTATCATAATTTGTGTTGAGCACTTAACTGGATTCTCCTCAGTGTAATCTTTTAAATCTCCACCCCACTCCTCTCAGAGGAACTCCTGGAGGGGGACCGCTAGATCGTTGCGTCCTCCTTGGTCAATTCTTCACTTCAATTCTGATTAGCTCTATTTTACTAGTTCTTATTTAGTTTACTGCTACTACAATGGCTCCTACTTCTGGTCCTATTTCTGTTGATTCTTTTCTTTTTCTTTCTGAAGTTAATGCTGTCTTCAGGTTCGCTTTTTCGTATTGTTGGATGGTGATTCTAAACGATTTTTCCTAATTGAATCGGGCAGTAGTTTCTCTATTTGAATGTTTCATGGTTTTTGTTTTTCTCTTCCGCTGTTGATTCTAATTTACGTGTGGCTAATGGTTCTAGCATTTATGCTTTGCGGAACTCCTTATATTATCTATTGACTACTCGTTCTTTCCGTTGGATGTTTTTCTTGGCGGATGTTTCACCCAAATATAATTGGTGTGATTTTTTTAGTTTTCAGATTTTTATTGAAAGTAGCTACTTCATAAGAACAATTCACCTTTTGCAACTTTTGTTGCTTCAGTTTTTTAAAATTTGTGAAATTATTATTAATTTATTCTTATTTTCTTTTCACGCTAGTAGAGCGAACCGATATGTAATTAAGTTTCAAAATGATGTAAAGGTTAAGTTTCAAAATGACGTAAAAGTTTTCGGTTTGACTTTTAGGTGGAAAGTCTAGTAAAGTTCCCCCTACTCGATTAAGGGAAGAAAACCCGTGAGGTGTCAAAAAGTTTTTTTTTGTGTGTTTTTTTTAAATTTACAATATTCATGCAGCTCCAATTTATTTAGACGAAATATCCTTTTAGTTACCCGAATTTAGGATGGTTATTTAACTAGTCGTTACATTCTAAGCATACTTTTTTATATCTGATATTAATAACGTATAATTTACTCATACATTATTTAGATATGATTTTTAATAATAGCGCGTAGATTTATTGATTTGATTTTTTTACCACAGAAAAGCGAACTTATTATTTTTTACCTTATTTTTATTTGCTTTTTTTTATATATAGTTTCACGTTTACAGTTTCTTACTTCATTTTAACATAAATGCTAGATTGGCCACTATTATCTACCTTCTGTTTTATTTTTCTCTTCAAAGTGTTTGGGAGGCCTGTTGAACTCGGCATAGTGATAATCGGGTTCTAAAAGTGAAAAATGAGTCCTTACGTTTACCAAACACTGTAGTCCTAAATAATATCTAACATGCCATTATAAGAACCGAAAACTAAAACATAATATGAACTCAAGAAGTTCGAAAACTCTGTATTTAATAGGATTTAAAGTTAAATACTTCTCATTTACCATTCATAAAATTTTAATGTTTAAATGTTTCAGAATTTGTTTTAGTTTAATATCTTGCATACCAACAGGCATGCATATAATTATCATTGATCGTGATTGTACTATCTAAAGTTCTCAAAATATTTTTAATTTTTTAGTCTGATGGAGCCTCAGCTTGCCTAATATGTACTGAAGAAAAGGCTAAGAAAATGGGATGGAAACCAAGAGCTTATCTTAGAGACTTTGTGTATACTTCTCAAGACCCTAAAGACCAGCTTCTTCTTGGACCAACATATGCAACACCAAAGGTTTTATTTCGCTTTAGTTTTTATTCGGCGTTTAGTGTGTCTTATTTTATAATAAATTGAATAGTTAATGCATCAACTAATTATGGACCTGAATACGGGAACCCCAAACGATCAAAACTTTTTTGATATTACATAATCAGTAGGCATGCCGCAAAGCACGAAGCTCGAGAATAGAAGCACATAGAAATCAAGCAAGCAAACAGACCGGACAGCCCCCAAAAAAAAAAAATCGATAGGTTGTAACTCATTCTCATTCAAATTTTCTCTTTCGTGTCTCCGAAGTTAACGCAGCATATCAGTCCTCGCATTTAAAAAAGACACGAGTATCATAAACCTACATTATTAATGCAGAATTGCCGTAATAAGAAATTTTTTAGAATATTTTAATGCAATCCGTGGACATTATTCTCAGTAATAAGCTTGTTTTCTGATGCTTACATTTTACTTTTTTTCCTGATTGTTTTCTAATTGGAAATATTCATTATTTACAAAAAAAAACATAGACATCTAAATTTTAGTTATCGGATAGCTCTCGCGTCCGGCCCGTTGTGCCTAGAACCTAACCACGGGTATGAGCGGAGCACACTGACCGCGAGAAAAGAAGGCGAATTGAACGGAACCGCCTGAATTGAATATGAAGGGTACGAGTAGAATAATGCACGATGAGCCATTAGCATTGTGACCAAAAGAGGACCACATCCCTAAAATAGACAATCAATCGGATAGCATCCGCTACAAGCCGAATAATCAATAAATAAAAATACGCTAAATAATAAATAAATACCATTAACTTAAAGTAATTAAAACCAATGACCAACTTAACCACGTTCCACTAATTAAATCAAATGACCAGCCGAAAAAAGATAAATAACTAACGATGGAATAATCATAATTAAATTAACCTAATTAATAATGCTCTGGACAAATATTGGCTAATCTTAAAGCTATGGATTCGGAGTGGTTTGCCAAAAATTACTTAAAAAGGGAAGCAAAAGTAGGAGCTCCTCCAGTAGATAAGCTCAACAATTGGGGAGGTTCACTTTCTATTGGACATCCGTTCGGTGCTACAGGTGAATTTTTATTCTTTGCTTAATTTTTACCTTTAGAGTATTATTATTTATTCGTTTGCGCCTTTATATTTTTAATTTTCAAAACATTTTGCAATAATCGTTTACGTATGTGTTAGTGTTATATATTTTGAAATTTTCTAAATTGTTTTTATTACATAAACAGGAGTAAGACTTTTAATGCACGCTGCCAACCGTTTGATTAAGGAAGATGGACAGTATGCTTGCATCACAGCGTGTGCTGCCGGAGGGCAGGTATGTTAGGGTTAAGAAAATTTAGACTAGGTCTAATATTTTTCTAATATGTATATCTCATTTGATTAACAATAAACCCCAGTATTTAAAAATGAATTTTAAGTTTGATATTTGCTTGTAGGTTTGTTCATGTGATTTTTATTTGATTTGGAGCCTATGTTTATAAATTGAATTAAGAATTTTTCTCATTTAAAATTTTATAATACAAATACATCATTTTCTGTGATATTATATTGCCTTTTTTGTTGCAGGGTGTTGGCATGGTTGTTGAAAGATATCCTGGCACTCTTGAATCTAAATCAATATCTTCATATAAAATTCAAGAACTATGTCCCTCCATCTATTATATGATATCAGTTTTATTAATTTTTTTAATTCCAAGATCACGGAACTCGTACTGAAGCTACTATTTACTCTGTTATATTAATGTATTTATTAGGTTATACCGTGATTTGAACATATTGTCGATGGTAGTCTTATTTTACTTCAGGGGCCCCTGCAAATATTTTATAATTCTAATTTTTTATGTCTTTTGTGAATTATAGCCAAAATGTCTATTATTATCGCTTCACATAAACATTTCTAAGCCTTTCTTTTTATAGTGATAGATTTTAAAGCTAGCAAACTAACATAGATAAAATTATGATTGCCCCTTATAAGTATGTCCATAGTTTGGTATTTTCTATCTCCCTTGCATTAGCCGCTTTCATTAAAACTGCATATTTTTCTGTGTTGTGATTGTGCAGTTCTCTTCACAGTAATATTTTTATTTGTCTTTGGTATGCAGTTTCTTGTTCTTCAAAAACAAGTGTTGTTAAACGACTATATATGAAAATTGGTTTGGTTCACACTTTGAGCGATGCTATAAACATTTGTATATGAGTGTAGACGCTGGGAAAAATTGAAAGGGAATAAAGATAAAAAAAATCAGTAGAAAACAGATTTGAAAAAATTTAAAATCTTCCATTAAAATAATCTTTGAAGTTTAATGATACAATAACTTTAGAATATCTTCTAAATGTAACTTTTATTCATTCAAAAAAAATTTTAATTTCAAATATTAGGAAACAAAAAATCACAAGAATATAGAATTGTAATAGCAAATCAATGTATAACAATATAATATTGTTACAATTTGTGTAATAAGTAAAATTAAATTTCTTTAAAAGTTGAACGCGATACTGTATAAGTTTAGTTGTGACAGTAAGTATTTGCTTATTCTTTAAGATGCCTCTCTTTAATGCATATGTAATTAATATATATTATTTCTTAAACAAATTATATTAATATATGATAGTCTCTATTGTATCCAGAGCCTTTACCCTATTCACACAGCAAAAATACCCTGGGGAAAAAGTAGAAAGTTTCAACTTCTTAAATCAGTGTTTCGGTAGCGTATATTCTCAACAAAACGGCCATGGTCGTTCACAAGCGTTGATTGTTTCATACTAAATAAGACTAACTTTTATGAAAGTAGTTAAGTTAAAATTAATTTAATTGGTTAAAAACAAAAAAAAAACAGTTCAAAGGAAACATTTTCTAATAATTGAAGCATATTATTTTAGGAAAAAAAATTAGTTGAAAGTTTAGGACCTTGTCTGTTTTGGCGTCAACATATTATAAAATACATTATAAAAAGAACTCTGGCTTGTAATAGCTTCGATGTGCAAGGTTTCATAGGTCACGTCAAATTAACCGTCCGAAATGTGTAATATTTTATGAAAAAAAAATATAAAACCAAAACCGACAAGCCCAAAGTTGAAATATTTTAATTCAGATATTTTAGGCCCATAACCAACTTTATGAAGGTACTTTTTCCGCTGGAAGAAAGAACTAATTTTATGAGAAAACAGTTATAATTTAAGACTTATAACTGCATGTAACCTTCGTTAATTGCTTGGTTGATTTTCAGTTCGCACTGGCGGAATTTTGTACTCGATATAAATTGTGGACATTTCAAACGTCGTCTGAATAGAGTTTCTCATTGAAAAATATGATTGTTAATGCACGTTACTCGTAAATATTGAAAAAACCTCTTTATAATATGTAATTAGATATTGCTCATCATGAATTCGATAGAATACTAAAGGATACTTTAGTAACACACCGTTTTTAATAACTAAGTTAACCTGCTGAAGAGCTAATGAAACTGTAAATTGCATTATTTTAGATTCTTTACTTGCAAATTGTTTTTGAAAATTTCTTAATTCCCGGTGGAAAAAACATAAATTAAAATTTGTTAAAAAGGAAAAGTTTATTCCTGCAAAATATTCCGCACTTTAAAAAAGAAAAAAATTTATATTTGCACCCCACTCTCCTACTCTTACGCGCTAGTTCCTCTACATGTTAAATCTATGCACCAATCAAACCAGTTCCTCATCTTTAAATTTCTCTCTTCCCACCCCACTAAGTAATATGATTTAACAGAGTTGAGTATGCTCCCTACCGCAGTTAGAATTTTGAAACCAATTGCATAATTTATATCCGAGTACCCGATTGTTCTTCCATCCAATTTTATAAGCAACACCTTCAGTTTAAGCAAAAACCCAAGTTCCTTTCCTCTCGTGACGACAATCAAAATGACCATAAAATATATATTTGTTACGATCGGCGCATCCTGCAATGAAAGGTACATCTAGCACTAACCCGTTTTTGAATAATAAAGCTGAGATAATATACCTATCCACAAACGGTATCATCAGTCGTCATCATCAATACTAAACTCAAAAGCAGCAAATTATTTACTGCTCTTTAGTGACTATTGCTCAGGTATACCAAAGTCATTTATCTTATCAAAGAACAAACTACGCTTCTGTAACAAAAACGATTCTAGTTATTCAATCACAACGAGCAATAATGAGGTCAACATTATATGCAGTAGATATGTGACACTGCCTCCAAACGTAATTATTTGCAGAGAAAGTAACTATGAGTTGCTTTCTAAATCTACAACAATAATTTAATGCAATTAAATTAATTAATAAATATAAGAGAAGGTAGAGGAGGATTCGAAAGGAGTTTGTATGTCATATCAGTGTAGTATCTTATCAAAAAATTTACATTTTAATTTTCCTCCATATTATATTATTGCTTCTTTTGAGAGAAATTAATATTTTGTTGCGGATATGTATAATTCAAATATCTAATGGAGGAGAAATACAAGTATCTATCACAAATTCCCCGTTCTACAGCAACTGAGATATTAGAATATTCTAAATTTGATAAGAGTTCTTAAATTTTTGTTTAGATGTACTTGAACCAGATACAAATTTAATAAAATTTGATTAGTATCTAAAATTTTATGAAAAAAAATAAAAAATGTATTAAATTTCAAATTCTCGATAGTCCAAAATTTGACAATAAGCGGGACTATAGGACACAAATTTGAGAAAAAAACAAACATGACTATTCTTTCATTCTTTTAATAAACTCAGGTTAGGTTATTTGTTATTTCTTCTTTTGATTTTGATCAAGATTTTAAAAAAATTTTATTCTATTTTATTTATTACACATACTACAATAGTAACCTTATATAAAGGTAAAAATTTCTATAAAGGTATGACGTACGTAACGATGAGTCAATAATATTACTAATTAACATTACTTTTTAATTAATTTATTTTTAATATAAAAAAAAAACTGGTGTTGTTACCAAATGACATATTCTATGATGACACTGCCATGAATATTCTACCTTAGCAGAGAAAGCTGGCATCTTTCATGTGATGCGTTCATATGACACTCTATAAGCAGTCCTCTTTATACCAAATCAAATAAATTTGCCTTCCAATAAAATGCCTAACTACTGCAAAGTTAAAACATTTAATTGTCAAAAAGATAGTAAATTGTAGAAATGTAAAAATATATAGTAGAAGTTACTACTATATTTCCAGATAAGTCACATGCAGTATTTCTTAATTTTAAAGACTGCAATACGGCTACACAAATTAAGTATTGTTTCCTGTATGAATTGGATAGCCGCAAAAAAAACTACTTACCCAGGAAAAGTTAAATATTAAGACTATATGATAATTACAATAAAAACACCTTAATAAACTTTGGACGATCTAATGATAAAAAAAAGTCTTGGATAGAGCCAAGCAATGTTTTACTCCTTTACTACATTTTAAATTGGGGCTTAAGAAGAATTTTGTTAAAACTTTTAATGTGAAAGGTCTCTCATTCATGTACTTAATTAGGTCAAAAGTTCCATAGGCTCAACTTCGAGAATCCGAAAAAGTAAAAGCAGGGGTGCTCATCGATTGGCAAATTGCGCAATATTTACAGATCATCAATTTGAAGAAGTGCTAAATGACAAGAAAGACGCATAGGATTTTTTTAAGTAAAAGATAAAAGGTTTCGAATGGTTTCCTGGGAAATTTCAAAGTTGAAAACTTTGAATTTGTAGTTCTGATGCATTCGTCTGAACAGCTGGTATGTACTATGTCACTGAGAATATGTTTATTGAAATCCCAACCTGGAGTTTTCCAACAAAATTGCGGTGAAGTGGGCAATGAACATGGTGAGCGTTTCCATTAAGACATTTTAGTGATGGAGCAGATAGCTAATGAAATAATGGGCTTCCATATGTTAGCTGATTATTGCTTGATCGATTGCGAATAGAAACTCTCCTGAAAAGGAATACCTTTAAGATAATTATATTATTAATTGTGCATTCATGTTTTATTGTGTATATATTTCTGAAGATGTTATCTCAAAATCAAGAGCTAAACAATAAATTTAAGTATCATTTTCGTGTTAAGCGACATATACGAACAAAAAATATTCACTTCACAATAACATTCAATATTCCAAAATTTGTTGATTAGTGTACGCACTCCATCGTCCTAACTATACCCCCAGCCCAGAATCTAAATTTTTTTTTTTTTTCTTTAGTACGAACATTTACATTGCATATCTTTGTGGGCTGCCGAATGGCTAAGAACCTAGGACGATGGATTATTTTTATTGATCTCATTGACAACAAGCGTTCTCTCTCTCTCTCTCTCTCTCTCTCTCTCTCTCTCTCTCTCTCTCTCTCTCTCTCTCTCTCTCTCTCTCTCTCTCTCTCTCTCTCTCTCTCTCTCTCTAAAAAAAATCGCTCTCTCTCAGTCTCTCAAACTTAGTCTTCTTCTTTATATATATATATATATAATATATATATATATATATATATATATATATATATATATATATATATAATATATATATATATATGTATATATAGAGTATATGTATATATATATAAGTATATATATATATAGGCTATATATAGTTGACGCTTGTTCTGTGTGGAGACGTGTGAGACATCTTTAATGAGTTTCATGACATGTTTTAACCAGATGTGAAAAGTTTCCTTCTTTTAATTAAAGGCGTTTTAGATTTGGCAAGTTTTTCTTCCAAATCGAAGGACGTTCTTGAGTTCATTTTCGATGAAAAATCAAATGAACATTCTTCAGTTTTGAAATTTGTTTACATTTTACAGCACAGACCTAAGCCTATAAAGGCTATTAATTAGGATTTTTTAGTGTTATAGTTTACTTAATATATATATATATATATATATATATATATATATATATATATATATATATAAAAAAAATATATATATATATATATATATATATATATATATATATATATATATATATATATATATATATATATATATATATATATATATATATATATATATATATATATATATGTTTAAAAAAAAAAAACATGTTTGAAACATGATCACTTCGAGTGACGTCACAGCAACGATGATTATAACAGAGAAATAAAATTTATCAATTTTGTAATTTTTTTATAATTATATTTCACCTGTTCTTTGGGAAATAACATAATTAATATATTTCGAAGATAAAATAGTGGTTCGAAAACTTGAAAACATTAAAAAAACATTTTTTTACGATTTCATGTGACGTCACAAACTCAAGTCAAGAAAAGTAAAGAACGTGAAGACCGAAAATTAGCAACCTTGTGGATGGAAGAAAAATTCCTGATTTCGCTAGGAAATTTACTTCCGTTTGAAAGAATTTGCTCTTTGCTTTTTTTGTGTTGTTTTAATTTTTATTTATTAGTAAAGTGTTTTTAGTATTTGATAGTTTAATGTCTGCAAGTGTTGAAGTTGTCAGCGTGTCTTTCGCCGTTTTAGGATTTTAAGCTAAGTTTTAGATTATCGTATTTATTTATTTATTTATTTTATTTTTTCCTTTAAATTTTTGTTTCATAGTTTAATATTTATTATTGGATATGTTTTTTTAAGCATTTTTAGGTTTTAATGTGTAACTCTCACATATTAGTTTATTATATTGTATGACTTTGGATTGTATTGTGTACAAGAGTTTGAGTGTGTTTGTTTGTGCGACTGGCTGATTAAATGACTGGTCGAAGTGGATGTAGGGGTGGGCGCAGGCGTGGCCTTCATGCTAATCATGAATCTGTGGAATATCACCTCTCTAACTCTCAACCTAACATTTTATTACTGTCTGAGACCCAGCTGGCCAGGGATTCATTTTCAAATAAACTTAATATCTCTAACTATAACTTTTTCTATAATTTCATACTATATAAACATAAACACTCCTGTAACACGTCTCGAGAATCTTGAATCTCCTAACTTCGATGTTCTGTGGCTAAAAATCTTTCTCCCTACTACTATCATTATCTTGTGTTTCTGCTACTGCTCCCCTAATGGAACAGATTTTCACGTTCTTTTGACTATCTTACTACTTCTCATGAGACTGTTACTTCTTCCCATCCAAATGCTGAGGTCCTCTATTTAGGGGATTTCAACGTACACCCCATTGAGTGGTTGGGCTCCTCTCACACTGATGCAGATGGGGAGGAGGCCAAAACATTCTGCATTCTCAACGATCTGGAACAATTAATTAAGGAACCTACACATATTCCAGATCGTCCTAACCAATTCTTGAATGTTTCACCACTACTCCTTCTCGTTATAAATACACCATTTCTCCTCTTATCGGTAACTCTGCCCAAAATCTAATAGCTCTTAACTATAATACTTTTTTCTCCATGTCCTAAACTTAATTTCTGCCACTTTAATCTGGCTAATTGGGGGGCATTGCGTTGTTTTTTGGCTAACTACCTTGGAATGAATCCTGCTTTGACTCTGGGGATGCTTCGGTCGCCGCTGAAAAGGTAGCGTAATCACTGATGTGATGGCAGGTTTATTCCATCTTCAACTAAATCTTTCTATCCCAAAATCCATGGTTTGATTGAGCTTATTCTCGGGATTCAAGAGAGAGAAATTGCGTATCGGGCATGGAAAACTCTCGTTCTCCTATTACTCTTACTAATTTTCATTCTGCTAGGAATCGTTGCAGGGATATTATTCGTCAGGCTAAGCGTACTTTCACTAAAAGAAAGTGCGACAACCTGCTTGGTTCTCCTGATAAAAATTTCTGGCCCATTACCAAAAACATCTCCAACAACGTTTGTAATCTGCCTTCCCTTCCCTTATTTGCTCTGACGGTTCTGTTGCTAACTCTCCTTCTGATAAGGCCAATCTCTTCTGTCCTCCTTTTTCATCTAATTTCACCCTGGACGATTCTGCCATCCCTCCTCCTACTCCTTCTCCTCTCAGGTTTCCATGTCTTTACCTGTAATTACACATGATCGTGTGCATGGGATCCTTAGTTCTATGAACGTCAGGAAGGATAGTGGCCCGAATGGAATTCCCCTCCGAGTTTTGAGGGAGTGTGTGCTTCCGAGCTGACGCATGTCCTCGTTCAACTCTAATTTCCTATGTCTTAATACTACTTTTCCTCTCAAAGTGCTGAAGCGCATATATCAAGCCGATCCCGAAAAAGGTAGCCGCTCTGATCCTTCAAACTATCGCCCTATAGCTCTCACCTGTATTCTATCTAAAATCTTTGAAACTCTTCTTAATTCTCATTTCCTGGATCATCTGGAGTCTCATTCCTTTCTTTCAGATCATCAGTATGGCTTTCGTCGTTCGAGGTCAACTGGTGACATACTTTCCTATCTAGCTGATTTATAGTCTTCTGCCCTTAAGGACCATGGGGAGTCTTGCGTGGTGGCGCTTGACATATCCAAGGCCTTTGACCGGGTTTGGCACGCGTCATTGCTCTCTAAGCTCTCTTCCTTTGGGTTTCCTCCTTCTCTTTGCTTACTCTTGTCTAGTTTTCTCTCTGATCGCTCCATATCAGCACTTGTTGATGGAGCGTCCTCTTCCTTCTTTCCTGTTAACTGTGGTGTTCCGCAAGGTTCTGTTCTATCTCCAACTTTATTCCTACTTTTCATCAACGATCTCCTCAGCTTAACTTCCAACTCTGTTCAATCTATACCGATGACTCAGCTCTCCATTCTTCAACTCATTTCAAATCTGCCTCCTCTTTTTTCCAGAGTTGCTCTCGTCTTCAGCTTTCCGATTCTATTCTTGCCGATCTGATAACCCGGCGGGGTCACCGCAACCTTGTAAAAATTCAACTCTTTAAACTCAACTTCTCCACATCTCCTTCTCTATTTCACCTCCGACCTTTCCTATTTCCTTTCTTCGACGGCTCTAACGTCTCCTGTGAATAAACACCCTTGGTCTTAACATAAACAATAAATTATCTTGGAAACCTCATATATTTCTATGGTTGCTAAGGTGGCCTCAAAGAAGCTGGGAGTTCTGTTCAGGTTGCGGGAAATTTTTCCTCTGCACAGCTATTCCAGTTATATAAAGGCCTTATTCGCTCTTGTATGGAGTACTGTTCTCACATTTGGGGGCTCCGGCTCCACCCTTCTATTGGATAGGATTGAGTCCAAAGCTAAGAGACTAATAAACTGTCCCCTACTTTCAAACTCTCTTGACCCTCTATCTCTGCGACGTTATGCCTATCCTTTTTTTTATAGTGTACTACGGCGGCAGATGCTCGTATTGACCTCTCATTCCACCACCCTTGAGGTCACCCTTTGTAGCACAGCAAGTGCCTTGCCCGCACGAATTCTATGTGAGTATTGTTCTGTGACTTGTTCGTTGTGGTGCCTCTTTCTTTCCAGCTACTTCTGTTCTGTGGAACTCCTTACCTTCTTCTGTTTTTCCAGCTATATTTAATCTTCCTCTCTTTAAATCCCACGTCTGCGCTCACCTGAGAACTTTGCGTTAGACTAAGGATTGGGTGGGTTTTTTCAATGTTTTATTTTCCGCCCCCTCCTTGAGAAGGGCCCAGCCCGTGAGTGGTGGCGATCTGTAAAAAATAAATATATTGTGGCGTCTAGTGCAGGAAGCTGCTAGCACCACCGATGAATCCTAAGCAGCTTCCGGGAAGAAATGCCACTTTATCGTGACAACGCTCACTCTCTTCATCATCTATTTATATTCATCTATTATTGAAGGTGGTTATTCAAGACCAGAGAATAGCCCCTTCAAATTGGTGACATCTGAGTGACCAGTTGCCACTGGAGTGGCACAACGAATACCAGCAAGCAACCATGAACATCTATCAAATGTGATTCCGAATACCAATCAAATCACCGAACAACCATCAAATCAAGCTTCTTCTGTCTACTCCTGTTCGGTCATCCTGTGCCGCCTGTACCGTACTTCTCAAGCTTCTGCAGATGCGGACCAACTGCACGTAAGAGTACAGAGTGGTCGAAGACTTCTCGGTGACTTTAATGTGTGCACACCTAGCTCTCACCTGATAGCTACACTCTACTACTTGACGTCCTTCCAGGTCCGGAGAGCGGAGTGTGCTCGCGGCATTGTCACTGGTGGGAGTTCTGTGACGTCTGGTGCAGGAAGCTGCTAGCACCACCGATGAATCCTAAGCAGCTTCCGGGAAGAAACGCCACTTTATCGTGACAACGCTCACTCTCTTCATCATCTATTATATTCATCTATTATTGAAGGTGGTTATTCAAGACCAGAAAATAACCCCTTCAATATATATATATATATATATATATATATATATATATATATATATATATATATATATATATATATATATAATATATATATATATATATATATATATATATATATATATATATATATATATATATATATATATATATATATATATATATATATATAGCCGATGCCAGGCTACCTTTCTCGAACGGCAACTTCTTTAACTAGCTTTTGAAAATATTTCACACAATGGGGTAACTCTCATGGCTTCCATTTTTCTCCCACCAAACCTCAGCAGTGCTTTTTTAAGAAAAAAGGGAATCGAACCTGCCATCTTCTTCCAGCAAACCTAACTTTATACGGTTCGCCCATTCCCTATTATCTCACAGGTCAAATTTAGGACTCATTCTTAGATGACCACTTAACTATGCACCGCATATTAAACACCTGAAAACAACTTTGTCATCGCGCGCTTGACCTGTTACGTCATCTCGTCTCAAAATCTTGGGGTGCTGATAGCAAGTCCCTTTTACTGCCTCTACATCGCCCTAATCCGATCGAAACTGGATTATGGCTGCGCAGTATACGGCCAGACCTCTACAACACTAATACTACACGTATTAGATTGCATCCAAAATGAGGCGATCCGTATTCACTAGAGCCTTCCGATCGTCCCCCAGGTGAGCATTGAAGTTGAAGCCAATGGTGATGCCACTCTCTTCGAAGAGAATACATTATGTGTACAAGCTATCTTCGTTTTCAAACCCCAATACCGTCTGTTCTGACACCGATTCTGCAGGAGATACCTCAGAATCCTAATTACTGGCCATTTGCAAACACGGTTCATAACATCCTAAATTTTTCTTAACATCCCTTTGCAAAGGTGCTGCCTTTCTCTTACGACGAAGGGTACACACCTTGGCTATTCCCCGCTCCCACCATTTGCTTGGCTCTGACCTCTTTCCAAATCTAGCCATCCGGCTGCTTTTTTAAAAGCATCATTCCTGTCTCATTCAGCAGTTCATGATGAATTTACTCCAGTGTTTACTGACGGCTCTAAAACAGGGGACAGTGTGGGCGCATCTGCTGTCTTTCCTGACCGCAACCTCTTCCATACCCTCCCTCATGCTTCAATTTTTACGGCAGAATTAATGGCTATAATGATTGCCCTTTCTCGAATTTTTAATCCTTAAGGGGAGTCAGTACTTGATCAACCCTCTCAGCGCGCTACAAGCGCTTAAAACCCCTTATTCTAAAAACACAATGGTATCCGCTGTACAACAATTTCTTCGGCTGCTCCATTCCCGTAAGAAACAAATTATTTTATGTTGGACCTCCTCTCATGTAGGGGTAACTGGCAATGAAATCGTTGACAGAGAGGCCAAAATGGCCGCCTCCTCTTTTCGGAGTTGTTCCAGGTACCTCCCGGATGCCATTCGACAAGGCCGTCTCCCATCAACTGATTACTATCCTGCTCTCCGACAAGGTTTTCGATCTTGTTGGCAAGAGTGCTGGACGAGTGATCAGCGAGGAGCGAAACTCTGAAACATAAAGCCGAATATTGGAGATTGGCCTTCTCCTCCCACCGACGAAAGTATTTACACGAGGTGATACTGCACGCCTCCGTATTGGCCACACCAATATCACTCACAGTCATTATATGTCACGGGACCCTCCTCCCATTTGCAAATTTTGCCGCCACACCCCTCAATCTGTTCGCCATATCTTCATCGATTGTTCCCATCTGGACCCTATTCGCCTTCGTCATTTTCCTACTTTACGGTCCATAACACCTTCTGAAAGATTATCCCATATCTTGTTTGAATCTTCCCACTTTAGTAGTAACTCTATTTTCTTGTATCTTCAAGAAGTGAATATTCTTTATAACATTTGATTTTGTTATGTAATCTTAAGACTATTTATAATACAAGGGTATAATTTTATGTAGTTTTTATTTATTTTTTGACTGATTGAATATTCATTTCCCCATTCAAATCTCCCTTTGACACTTGAAACATATTATGACAGGGCCCTCCCATGGTGCTGATTTTTTCAGCCCAGTATGGCCGCTTCTGTGAGCTGTGGTGGGTCCTGTACACTGACTCAATATATATATATATATATATATATATATATATATATATATAAATATATACGTTATATATATATATATATATATATATATATATATATATATATATATATATATATATATATATATATATATATATATATATATATATATATATATCCTTTGAAATAAAATGTAAAGAAAAAACCTAAATGATATAGCATTTTAAAATAATATATATATATATATATATATATATATATATATATATATATATATATATATATATATATATATATATATATATATATATATATATAGCATATATATATATATATATATATATATATTATTTATATATATATATATATATATATATATATATATAGCATATATATAAATATATATATATATATATATATATATATATATATATATATATATATATATATATATATATATATATATATATATATATATATATATATACTATATATTTTTCTTTTTCTATATATATATATATATATATATATATATATATATATATATATATATATATATATATATATATATATATATATATATATAGCCACTCCATGTTCCCATTCTAAAGAAGGATAGCGTTCTTGATATTAACTAGTATATCAGTTGTGGTCTGCCAAAATTTTTAGCAACCGATTCTCTTCTCTAGTCGTCAAACGCCTTTTTTTTTTTACTTTTAGTCAAATAAACGAAAGAGTTAACTCTACAGGTTCGCTATTTTGAAAAAAAAAAATTAACTTTCGGTTCGCGCGAACCTGTGCGAACCGGCACCAGCTGACCAGTGACTAGCATTCTCATATCCTAAACGGTCTGGGAGTTTCACTTTCTTCTCTCTGATTATAAGGTATGGTTTTCGATATTCGAGGTCAACTTGTGATATTTCTTTCCTATCTAACTGACGCAAGGTCTTCTTCCCTTAGGGACTATTGGGATCTTACGTGTTACGCTAGAGATTTTCAAGATTTTTTGGAAAGAATTTGGCATGCGCAACTACTTTCTAAGCTCCCTTTTTTTCGGTTTTCTCATTCAACTTTCATTCAAGTTGATCTTTATCAGCAGTTGTTAACGATGAGATTCCGCCCCTCTTCTTTTTCAATAGGGGCGTCCCTCGAGTTTCTGTTTTGTCTCTCACTCTCTTCCTACTTTTGATTATTGATCAGAACTCATTAGCTCTTCCAATCCATCCGTTCCAATATAAGCTATTAACTAGACACTACATTTTTCCA
>JABUQX010064181.1:0-43688 GCA_015478945.1 Trachelipus rathkii | reverse complement strand
ACTTCTAAAATTACGCTTTTTCTTATAATTTTCCCATTACAAATTAAGAACTCTTTAAAGTACGCATGGATTTTACCCTAATTTCAACATTAGAAATTTTATTTGGTAATACTATACACGTTTTGGTATTGTTACAAAGAAATTGTTGTTCATTTTGTATTGAAATGCAATTTCAAAAACGCGAAAAGAGAATTTATTAATAGTTTTAGGTGTCTTAAATTGACGTTTTTTAATGAAATTTCAATATTTGTTTTTATATACCAAATACTTCATTAGTTGTGAAAACCTGTTTTAATAAAAAATTTTAACTTCTAAAATTACGCTTTTTCTTTCATTCTTGTATACCTATTAATTCCTAAAGTACGATTTCCTAAAATTTCACATTTGAAAATTATTTGTAATCTTAAAATTGAGTTATTTAAGGTATTTCAGCATTTGAAAAGATAATGTGTTTCATTGTAATGCAATTTCAAAGAAGAAAAGGAATTTATTAATAGTTTTAGGTTGTCCTAAAATTGACATTTTGTAATGAATTTCAATATTTTTTATATACCAAATATTTCATTAGTTGTGAAAACCTGTTTTAATAAAAAATTTTAACTTCTAAAATTACGCTTTTTCTTAAATTTTCACATTACAAATTTAGACTTTTAAAAGTAAAGATTTTTCCTAAATTTACAACATTTGAAATTAATTTGGTAATTCTTAAAATTGAGTTATTAACGGTATTTTCAGCATTTGAAAAAAATTATGTGTTTTCCATTGAAATGCAATTTCAAAATCAGAAAAGAGAATTTTACTTATTAATAGTTTTAGGTGACTTAAATGACGTTTTTTTAATGAATTTCAATATTGTTTTTAAATACCAAATCTCTGAATAGTTCTTATAATCCTGTTCTCGTACAGAACTTTTTAAGGTATATCATTACCTTTTCTTTAAATTTTCAACATTACAAATTTAGAACGTCTTGTTAAGTCGATTTTTTTCTTAAATTATCAAACATTGAAATTATTTGTAATTCTTAAATTGAGTTTTTAAAGAGTATTTTTCTCTTTTCAAAACAATTGTTGCATGAAATTCATTTCAAAAGCAGAAAAGAGAACTTTATTAATAGTTTTAGGTGTTAAAATTGGACCCTTTTTAATGGAAATTGCAATATCTGTTATATATACCAAATCACTATCATTAGTTGTTGAAAACCTGTTTATTAATAAAAAAATTAACTTCTAAAAATTACGCATTTGCTAAATTTCACATATTACAAATTTAAAACTCTTAAAACGTACGATTTTTCCTAAATTTCAACATTGAAAATTATTTGTAAATTTTTAGAAATTGAGTTTTTTAACAAATTTTCAGATTTGAAAAAATAATTGGTGTTTCATTGAAATGCAATATTCAAAAAGCTGAAAAGTGAATTTATATTAGTTTTAGGTTGTCTTAAATTGACATTTTATAAGTAAATTCATATTCTGTTTTATATTTCTGCATTCAGTCAATAATCAATCCAGGGCTAAATTAATAAAAAAATTTTAACTTCTAAAATTACGCTTTTTCTTAAACCTTGTGGTAGATCGGGTAGATCTCTTGACAGTATGATACTTCCCCATTTCGGGTGAGAATTATTAATTTGGTAAATGACAATTACGACTATTTAACGGTACATCAAACATTTAGACATCTGCTGATGTTTCATTGAATAAAATGCAATTTATATAAAAGCGAAAAGAGGAGAATTATATTAATGTTTAGGTGATCTATTTAAATTAGTCGTTTTTATGAAATTACAAATAGATTTGTATTTAATATACCAAATATTTCTTAGTTGTGAAAACGTTAAACCTGTATTTAAAGAAAAAAATATTAACTTCTAAAAATACGTAAAATTTTCTTAAAATATTTAACTTAAAAATTACAGGAGAGGGAAAAAGTCGATTATTTTCCAAAGATTTCAACATTTGAAAATTATTTAGGTTAATTCTTAAAATTGAGTTTTATAAGGTATTTTTAGCATTTGAATAAATAATGTGTTTCATTGAATGCAATTTCAAAAAAGCAGAAAGCGAATTTATTAATTAGTTTAGGTGACATGAAAATATGGACGTTTAATTAGGAAAAATTTCCATATATGATTTTTATAACCAAAATATTTATATAGTGAAAACCTGTTTTATAAAAATTATAATTCTTAAAATTATAGCTTTATATCTATAAAATATTTCACATTACAAATTTAGAACTATTTAAAAGAACGATTTTTTCCTAATTTACAACATTTAAATTATTGGAAAATTCTTTAAAATTGAGTTTTTTTTTGAAAATAATAAATTATGTTCATTGAAAATACAATTTCCAAGTGCAGAAAAGAGAAATTTATTAATTGTTTAATGTTAGGTGTCTTAAATTGACTTTTTAATGAAATTTCATATTTAGTTTTATATATCCAAAATACGATCAGAAGATCGCACTGATTTTAAATATAAAAAATTTTTAACTTCTAAAATTACGCTTTTTCTTAAATAATCACATTACAACAAAATTTATAGGAACTCTTAAAAAGTACGAATTTTCCAATAAAATTTCAACATTTGGAATTATTTGGTAAATCTTAAATTGAGTTTATTTTTTGGAAAAAAAATAATTATGTATTCATTGAAATACCAATTTCAAAATAGCAGAAAAGAGGAATTTATTAATTAGTTTTAGGTGTCTTTAAATTGAGTGACGTATTTTTAATGAAATTTCAATAATTTGTTTTATATTACCAAAATATATTCAATTAGTTGTGAAAACCTGTTAATTTTAATAAAAATTCTAACTTCTAAAAATTATTCACTTTTTCTTAAATTTTCACATTACAAATTAGAACTCTAAAGTAAGATTTCCTGAAATATTCAACATATTATGAGAAATGTTTGGTTATCTCTTGTGATTATGGGAAGTCGTTATAAAGGGATTAATTCAAGCATTTGAAAAATATAAAATATGAAATTCAGTTGAAAATGTCCATTTCAAAAAGCTGAAAAGCATATTTATTAATAGTTTAGGTGACTTAAATTGACATTTTTTTAATGAACCATAATTTCCCCCCCCCCCCCCAATATTATGTATTATTTTAATATATACCTTATAATATACTTCATTAGTTGTGAAACTGTTCTAATAAAAATTTTTACTTCTAAAAAAATAACGTACTTTTTCTTAAATTAATCACAATAAATTACAAATTTGAGACAGAAAAACTCTTAATAAAGTACATATTTTCACTTTGAAATTTCAACATTTGAACATATTTTGAGTAATTCTAAACTACAAGTTTTTAAAGGTATTTTCGGCATTTGAAAAAATAATGTTGTTCAATAAAATAATGCAATTTCAAAAAGCAAGGAAAGAGAATTTATTAATAGTATTTGGTGTTGGTGTCTTAAATTGACGATTATTATTTAATGAAATTTTCAATATCGTTTAATTTTAATTAAAAATATTTCATTAGTGATGAAAACCTGTTTTAATAAAGATTTATTTAAATTTTTAAATTAGCTTTTATTAAATATTTACATTACAAAATTTAGGGAACTTTAAAGTAACGATTTTTCCTAATATTCAACATTTGAAATTGATTTTGTAAATCATAAAATTGAGTTGTAACGGTATTTTCAGCATTTGAAATAAATTCAATGATGTTTCATTGAATGCAATTTCTAAAGCTAAAAATAGGAATTCTAATTAATAGTTTTAGGTGGGTCTGAACTGACATTTTGTATGAGAAATTTGAAAATATCTGTTTTTAACTATACCCAATTTTCATTAGTTGTGAAAACATATGTTTTAATAAACAAATTTTAACTTCTAAAAATTACGTTATATTTTCTTAAATTTCACTACAAAATTAATACGGAACACTTAAAAGTAACGAATTTTTCCAAATCTACATTTAATGAATATATTTGATTTAATAAATTTAAAATGATTTATTAACGATATTTACAGATACAGAGACAGATACATGTCCTCACAGTGAGGCAATTCAAAAAGGCAGAATATTGAATTAATTAAACGCTTTATTTTCATGTAATTTGTCGTTTTTAATGATATTAAAATTCTTCTAATACATGATTGCAAAATCCTTGGTGTAAATGTAATCCTGTATTATTAATGAAAATATTTTAACTTCTAAATAATTACGCTTATTTCTTAAAAGTTACAAAAATTATAGAAACTCTTAAAAAATGTTTATTTTTAATTTCAAACATTTTGTAAATATAATATATTTAGGTAATCTTAAAATTGACATCTTATTTCAAAAAAGGACAATACTTTGATTTCAATTGAAAATACAATTCCAAGACCATGAAACTTCATAATTGCTTTAATAAATTTTACATGTCATTACAATCGAACGTTCTTTAATGATATTTTACCCATATTTGTTAAAATTTATTATACCAATATTTCATTAGTTGTGAGAAACTGTTTTATAAAAAAGATATTAACTCTCTAATTACGCTTTTTCTTAAATTTCACCATTTTACAAATTATAGAACTCCTCAAAGTAGATATTTTCCTAAATGTAATCAACATTAGAAATCATTTGGTTAATCTTAAAAATCGAGTTAAACTTTAACGGATATTACAGACATTATGAAAAATAGTAGTTTCATATGAAACGCAAAAATTTCATAACCAGAACAACGAGCCATCTTCATTCAATATGATATTTAAGTGTCTTAAAACCATCTGACGTTTTTTAAGACAATCTTCAATATTTCGTCTTCTCACTATACCGATATCCCTTCACCATAGTTGTAAGTAAAACTGATTCTTATAACCCAGAATCTTTAACTCTAAATAAATACGCTTTTTCTTAAATTTCATCATTACAATTTAGAAATCTAAAGATCATTTTATAGCAAATTAAAATCCATTCAACATTTAGAAATTAAATGGTAAATTATATTTAAAAATTGACAGTTATTCAAACGGAGATTTTCAGGGATTCCTTGCACCAATATAACTGCTGTCCTCTACATTGCGAATATGCAATATTTACCATCTGCAAAAATAAGCGAATTTGTCAATAGTTTTAAGTGTCTTAATTGAACCGTTTATTATAATGAATATCAATAAATTGGTGAATCCTTATATAGCAAATATTCATTAGTTGTGAAAACTCTAGTATTTAATAAAAAATCAATTAACTTCATAAAAATTACTCGCTTTTTCTTAATTTTCAACTTCCAAATAATTAGAACTCATTAAAAAAGTACGAATTTTCACTAATCAACATATTGAAATTAATTTGTAAAATCTTCACGCACGCGAGGTTATTTGGAATATTCCTAAAATTAATAATTGATTATTCATAGAGCCTCGCAATCAACACATAATTGCAGATAATAGAAGATAATTATTTAAAGGAAAGAGTTTTAGGTTTCTTAAATGACGTTTTTTAATGAAATTTCAATATTTGTTTTTATATTACCAAATATTTCATTAGTGTGAAAACCTGTTTTAATAAAAAATTTTAACTTCAAATATTACTACTATATATATATATACACTTACACAATATTACGAAAACTCTTATTAGAAAGTTACGCGACTCTCTCTTCCATAATTCCAACATTAAGAATCATTGAAACTAAAATGATGTTTTTAACCGGTTATATATTCGCATTTGAAAATAAATAGTCGTTTTCATTGAAATGCAATTGCAAAAAGCAGAAAGAGAATTTATTAATTGTTTATAAGGTGTCTTAAATGACGTATTTATTTTAATGAAATATTCTAAATAATTTTTTTTATTGACAAATATTTTACCTTACCCTTTTAAACCTCGTTATTAATAAAAAAACTTAACTTCTAAAATTACGCTTTTTCTTAATCTTTCACAATTACAAATTTATAAAACTCTTAAAATTTTACGATTTTTCATAAATTATCACATTAGCATATTAGTCACATTACAATTATGCCATCATAAAATCAAACATTACGCATACCTACAGCGCGCTGCCTTGAAATGCAATTTCAAAAAAGGTGAAAAGTGAATTTTAAAAAAATTTAACTTCTTATGAGTCGCAACTTCAAGATCTTTATATCAAAATATGATGGTATTACGAAGATTATTTGTTATTTCAAATAACTGATACTTTACTAAATAAAGAATAAAACACTATTTATAATAAAATTTTATAATATTACTAACCAATATACGCTTTTTCATAAAATTTCACATTACAGTTTAGACATCTGCTTAAAGTTACGATTTTTACACTTAAAATCACTGTTGAAACTTATTTGGTAAATCTTAAAATATGGTTTTTAACCATATATACAGCATATTGAAAACAATATAATGTGTTACATTGAAATGGTAATTTCGGAAGCAGAAAGTGGTACAAAAGAAGTAAAGTATTAGGATGTACTTAAATGGAAACCGGATTATTTATTGAAAATTAAAATATGTAATAATTTAATATAGTAACCAAAAATATATTCCAATATTATTATAAGGATTAATAATTCCAAAATAGTTTTACTTTTAAATTATACAACATTTTTAAATTTATACACATTTTACAATTTAGAAATACTCTTAAAAGTACGATTTTTCCAATTTCAAAACACTCTCTTATTTATAATTGGTTAAAATAAACTATTAAATTGAAGTTTTTAACGGTAATTATTCAGCATTTGACAAAAACAAATAATGAGTGTTTCCATTGGAAATGACAATCAACTAAGCAGAGAAAAGTACTATATTCGTAATAGCTTAGGGTGTCTGAGATTTGCGTTTTTCGATCGCACAAATCAATAAGTGCTTTAAATTTTCCCTAATCATAATTCATAATAGATTAAATCTTAATAAATATTAAGACAAACGAACTATTCATAAAAATTAGCGAATTATACATATAAATTTCACATTACAAATTAGAACTCTTAAAGTACGAATTTTTCACTTAATTTAGACTTCCACTATTATAAATTTTGATTAAATCTTTTCGGTAAGATAATTACAACAGTATTTAAGGCATTTGAAAAAATAATGTTGTTTCATTTGAATGCAATTTTCAATAAGCTGAAAAGTGAATTTACTTAATTCACATAAACAAAATTTTACGTGTTTTAAATGACTTTTTGTTAATGGAAAACTTGATATTTTCTTTTATATTAGAACAATAATAATTTCATTAGATTGTGAACAACCCTGTTTTAATTAGCAAAAAATTAACTCTCTAAAAAATACGATATTTATTAAAAACATTACAAATTTATAATCTGTTAAAAGTACGATTTTATGTCCTAAATTTCACATTCGTCATTCATCTTTGACTAAAAATCTTAAAATTGAGTTTTTAACAAATTTTTCAGTTCAGCCCTTGAAAAAATAATGTGTTTCATTGAAATATGCAATAATTCAAAAGACATGAAAAGTTGGAATTTATTATTAATAGTTTTACCGATGTTTAAATATGATGATAATAAAATGAAAATTTCAATTCCATTTTGTTTTTAATATACCATAAACTATTTCTATATAGTTGTAAGTAACCTGTTATAATAAAAATAATTTTAAGTCTACCTAAAAAGTTACGATTTCCAATATAAAATATATCGACAATTACAAATGTATAACCTTTAAAAATATAATCTTATATGTTTTGATTCCTTCAACTGCCAGAGCATTTGAAATTGGCAATTCTTCAAAATGCGCCCTGGTTGGTCAAATATAACATTTGAAACCAATACATATGTTTCATTGAAATGCAATTTCAAAAAGTAGAAAGAGAATTTATTAATTGTATTAGGTGACTTAATTTTTTTTTTAAAATGAATTATCAATATTGAACAAATAGATATAAATATTCAATGAGTAGACACAACCTGTTTATTAATGAAAAATATTTAAACTAGAAATATACTTTTTTGCTTAAATTATCATAATAAAATTACTAAGAAACTCATTAAAATAAGTCACGAATTTAATATCTAATCCTTACACAACATTTTAAACATTAATTTGGTAATTTACTTTAACATTGTAGTAGCAATTTCCTAACTCAACAGCATTTGAAAAGCCATAATAGTGTTCATTGAAATGCAATTTCAAAAAAGCAGAAATGCGAATTTATGTAGTTTTAGGTGTCTAAATTGACGTTTTTTTTAGATAATTTTAATATTTGTTTTTTATACCAAATATTTCATTAAGTGTGAAAACCAGTGTTTATAATATTAAAAAATATTAACTTCTAAAATTACAGCATATTGCTTAAATTTTCAACAATATAACAAATTATAGAACATCTAAAAGTACATTTTTCAACTTAAAATTTCACATAATTGAATATATATTTGGTAATTATCTAGTATTGATGACTGTAATATTACATCTTCAGCATTTTGAAAAAAATATTTGTTTCGCTGGAAATTTAATTTCAAAAATTCCAAAAAAGAAGAATTTATTAAAAAAGTTTTAGGTGTCTTAAATTGATATTATTGCTTAAAGAACAAAAGAAAATTTTAGATTTATAAAATATACAAAGAAAATATATTATAGTTTAGTATTTGCTATTGTATATTAAAAATTTAGATATACATTCTAAAAATTACGCTTTTTCTTTAAAAATATTTCACATTACTAAAATTTAGAACTCTTAAGTACGTATAATTTTTCCTATCAATCTTACAAACATTATAGAAATTCATTTATCGGTAAGTACTTAAAATTGCGCCCAATATTAACAGAATATTCAGCATGAAGAATACCATGATGAAATCAATATAAAAAATGCAATTATCAAAAAGCTAGTAAAAAGATGAATTAATAATAAAGTATATATAGAAAACGCTTAAATGCATAAAAAAACGTTATTATATCGACTAAAATGCTGATTCATCAAATTAATTTAGTATTCAAAATAAAAAAGGCACAAACTTTTAAAAGCACTTTCTAAAGTTTTTTAGGATGCCAAATTACGACTTTTTGTCAAAAATTTCACAATTCACAAATTTTAGAGCGTTCTTAAGAAATACAGATTTATTCCTTAAATATTTCACAACACTTTTGAAATTATTAAGGTAATCTAAAACTTGAGTTTTTCAACTTTCTTAAAAGCATTGAAAAAAATATAATGAATTTTCTTGAAATGGCATTTACAAAAAAGACCGATAAACACCGATGAGAATTATCATTCAATAGTTTTAGGATGTCCTTCCATTGACGATTCTGTTAATGACAGATTCCTCAATATTAATGTCTTTATATTCCCCTCCATAAGATTTCCCCATGTCCGATGAGAAACCTTGTTTGTAATGAAAAATATATTTAACTTCTCCTCCAAAATTTTGTCAATGCTTTAATTTTCACGGATTAACAGAATTTAGAACTCTAAAAGTACGATTTTTCAGAAAATATTTCAAGCATTTTGGAAATATTACCCAAGAGATAATATCTAAAAATTGAGTTACTTCAAACGGGATAACTTTCAGCATTTGAAAAACTATAAAGGCTTTACCATAGAATGCCATATTTTAATAGGATATTTTAATAAGATTTTAGAGTGCTTTAAAATTGACGTTTTATATAAGACAATCTCAAATACTCTGGTTTTACAATAAATACCAAAATATATTCAATTAGCTTGTGAAAAAAACACCTGATTTTATAAAAAAGATACACTAACATAATTAGGCTAATTTATTTCTACTAAATAATATTACACATTACAAATAATAGACTTAAAAGTACGATCTCTTTCCTACAACTCCTCCACACCATTTGAAATTAATTTAACGAGTAAATCTTAAAAATGAGTTTTTTTTGAAAAATAATATTGTTCAAAAATAAAAAAAGAAATAGAAGAAAAGAGAATTTAATTATTGTTTTTAGGTGTCTTAAATTGACGTTTTTTAAATGAAATTTCAATATATTTTTTTATTATCAACCAAATAATTCATTAGTTGTGAAAACCTGTTTTAATAAAAAATTTTAACTTCTAAAAATTACGCTTTATTCTTAAAATTTTAAAACAATTACAAAATTTAACTCTTAAAAAAGTTTTAACTTCCTAAATTTCAACATTAGAAATTATTTGGTAAAATCTTAAAATTGAGTTTTTAAAGTTATTTTCAGCATTTGAAAAAACTAGTCTGTTTCATTGAAACTAATTCAAAAAAGCGAAAAACATGAAAAAAAAATTCCAGCTGACCGAAAACTAGCATTTTTAATATAGATGACTTTCATGTTCTTGCTTATTTATTATTACCAATAGATTTTAATTAGTTGCAAAAACCCTGTATAATAAAAAAAATTTAACTTCTAAAATTACGCTTTTTCTTAAATTTACACATTACAAATTTAGAACTCTTAAAAGTACGATTTTTCCTAAAATTTCAAATCATTTGAAATATATTTGTAATATATAAAATTTTAAGTTTTATTTAAATAAGTATTTCAGTACATTTTGAAAAAAAACATAATGTGTTTCATTGAAAATGCAATTTCAAAAAGCCTAAAAGTGAATTTATTAAGATAGTTTTAGAGTGTCTTAATTGGACTTCTTTATAATGAAATTTCAATATTTGTTATTAAATTATACATATATATTTCTATTGTAGTGAAAACCTATTATAATAAAAAATTTGAATATACTAAAATTGAAGCTAATTTATCTTAATAATGTAATAATTACCACAAATTTAGACTTTACAAAAGTACGATTTTTCATAAATTCTATCAAACATTTGAAATTATTAATAAACTCTTAGCAAAAGACTGCAATTGTTTGTATTCGACTAAGCTTTGAAAAAAAATATTATGTGCTTCATACTAATTGAAATTTCGAAAAGCAGAAAAATTCAAAGCCATAAATCCCATTTCGTAGGTACCTCATGAATGTAATAAGTTGCAGATATGAAACCTATAAATATTTGTGTTCTATTATTCATCATTTTCCACTGACTGAAAAACATGTTTGTAATAAGCGATTGAACTTTTAAAATACGCTTTTACTTTAATATTTAACATTACAAATTTAGAACTGTTTAAAAACAATAAATTTTTCGTTAAAATTTAACATTTGAATAATTATTGGAAATATAACTATGATTAGTTTTCTTAACAGGAAATATTTTCTAGCATTGTGAAAAAATAATTGTGTTTCATTGAAAAATCATATTTCAAAAAGCAGAAAATGTAAATTTATTAATGAGTTTAAGGTGATTAAAATTGACGTTTTAATGGCGTTTTCATTTTTCTTTTTCATAATGAAATAGTTTTTAATAGTTAAGCTTTATTTGTTTAAAAAAAATTAACTTCCTTTAATTTCCCTATTTTATAAAAATAGTTAACATTCAAATTATAGTTCCATTAAAAGTACGATTTTCCTAAATAATTCAACTATTTGAAATTATTTGGTAATTCTTAAATTGAGTTTATTAAAGGTATTTTCAAAGCATTTGATAAAAATAAGTCAAATGTTTGCAAATCTGAAATGCTGATAAATAGAGTGGATAAAGAGATTATTTAATATTTTAAATGTTATAAATTAACGTTTTTTAATGAATTTCAAATAATCTGTATTTAATATTACCACAATAAAATTCAATAGTGTGAAGAACCTGTATTTAATAAAAAATTTTAAAACTTCATAAAATTAACGCAATTTCACTTTTACAACATTTTACACTATTACAAATATAGAAACCTACTTTAAAAGTACGATTTTTCCTAAATTCAACATTTGAAATTAATTTTGATAAAATCTAAAATCTGAAGTTTTGACGGTATTTACAGCATTGAAAAAATAATGTAAATGTTTCATTTGATATGGTAAGTTTCAATAAGCCTTATGAAAATATGTAAATTTATTAATAGTTATAGGTGTCTTAGATTGACGTTTTGTAATGAAATTTTATAATTTTGTATTTATTATAATCAATAAAAAATTTTGTGAAAAAACCTGTTTTATAAGAAAAATTTAACTTCTAAAAAATTACGCTTTTTTCTTATTAAATTTTCACATATACAAATTTAGAACTTCTTAAAAAGTACATTTTTCCTAATATAAATTTCACAAATTAAATAACATAGGTAATCTTAAAATATTGAATGATAACTTCTTCTCATATTTCAGACATATTAGAAAAATAATGATTGTTTTCAATTGAAAATGCATATTTTTCAACTAAATTTAATTTAAGTTACAATTATAATAGTTTTACGATGTCATAAATTGACGTTATTTAATGGAAATTCAATATTTGATTTTAATATACCAAATATTTCATTATTGTGATAATAAGAATCTTAACATAAAAAATTTTAAGTTCCTTAAAAAAATTACGCTTTCAAAGAACTTTTCACATTACACAATTATAGCATTCGTGAAGATAAAAAATTCCGTAAATTTACATTTAAAATATATTTGGCAATTCTTAAAAATATTGTAATTTATACGGTTTTTAAGCATTTGAAAAAATTAATAAATCTTCATTGAAATGCAATTTCAAAACAGTAGAAAAGAGAAATTGATTATATTGTTTATAGAGTTGACTTAATATTGACGCACACCGCGTTTTTATGAATATTCAATATTTGGTTTTTTAATTATATACCAAATATTTCATTAGTGTGAAAACCTGTTTAATAAAAAATTTTAACTAATATAGTGACAGTTTTTTTCTTAAATTTTTCACATATAAAAATATAGAACTCTTAAATGTACGATTTTCCTAAATTTTTTCATCATTTGATGTTATGGTTAATGATTAAAATTGTGTTTTTCTAGTATTTTCAGAATCTGAAAAATATTTTTACCTTCATTGAAATTGCAATTATCAAAAAAGCGAAAAGTGAAGTTTGATTATAGTTTACAAAACATAATTGAATATTATGTAAAATTTTAATATTTGCTTTCAGTAATTTGAAGAAAAATTACTGCTGTAATCGCCAATTTTAAAAATACTTTTATTAACTTCTTTCACCTTTACACCTTCCCATCATCTTTTGTCTTTACTGATTTTGCCTTAGACCTCTAAAATTTCCACTTATCCAATAAATTTCAACATTATGGAAAAACTTACATTTGGTAATACTAAATAATTGAAGATTATTACAAGGTAAAATTACAGCATTATGAAAAAATGATGATCGTTTCATTCTGAATATGCCATTTCGAAAAAGCAGAAACACAAGAAGAATTCACTAATGTTATAGTCGTCTTTAAGACTTCACGTTTATTAATGAAATTTAAAATATCTGTATTTATATACCAATTATTTCATTAGTTGTGTAAAACACTTTTTAAATAAAAAAATTTAACTATCTAAAATTACGCTTTTTTATAATTTTTCACAAATATAAATTTAGAACTCTTTAAAAGTACGATTTTTCCTTAAATTTCCAACATTTGAAATTATTTTGGTAAGTCTTAAAAAAATTGAGTTTATAACGGTAATATTTGACAATATGAAAAAAAAAAATAATGAAAATGTTTCATTTAAAGAGATGTTTTCTGAAAAGCTGAAAAGGGAATTTATTAATAGTTATAGGTATCTTAAATTTGACGTTTTAATGAAATATTAAAATATTTGTTATTTAATATTCAAAAAATATTTCATTAGTTGTGAAAACCTGTTTTAATAAAAAATTTTAACTTCTAAAATTACGCTTTTACATAAATTTTCACATTACCAAATTATTAGAGCTCTTAAAATTACGATTTTCTAATTTCAACATTTTGAAATTATTTGGTAAATCTTTAAAATTAAGTTTTTTTAATCCGGTATTTTCAGCATTTTTGAAAAATATGTGTTCATTGAATCGCATCTCAAAGCAGAAATAATTTGGAATTATATTAATAGTTATTAAGGCTGTACTAAATTGCCGTTTTTTAAATGAAACATTTCAAAGTAATGATAAGATTGAAAATACGTCATGGGGCATTTCTACGCTGTATATAAGAAAAAAAATTTTAATCTTCTAAAATATTACGCTTGATTGCTTTAAATATTATCACCATTACCCAAATTTAGAATCTTAAGGAACGATTAATTACCTAAATTTCAACATTTGATATTATTTGGTAATTCTTAAAATTGATGTTTTGACGGGTGATTTTAGCATGTGAAAAAATATAAATGTGTTTCATGAAATGGGATCACAATAAAGACTACAAGTGAAAATATGAATGCTTGGATTGTGTTTCAAAAGGACGTTAATCACTTAACTTATCAGAAATAAAATAATTTATTGACCAATTTTCTTTTTAAATTGGAATATTCATAGTAAGTATAATATATTGAATTTGGGATATATAACGACTTTTATTGCATTTAAATTTTCACAAATTAAATATATGGCTTACCAAATAGCACGATTTTTCCTAAATAAAACAATTTGAAATTATTGAGTAATTCTTAAAATTGAGTTTTTATAAGTATTTTATATTTTCAGCATTGAAAAAAAATTATGTGTTTCATTCATGAAATGACTTAATTTCAAAAAGCAGTAAAAAGAGAATTTATTATCAGTTTTAGGTTTAAAAATGAAACGTTTTTCTTAAATTCCCAGTTTCAATATCTGTATTTTATCGCCCGTATTTTCAACCATTTCCGTAATTGGGATTCAAAGAAATAAAAATTTAACTTCTAAAATTACACTTTTTCTTAAATTTTCAACAAATAATACAAATTTAGAACTCTTAATAAAGATACGATTTTTCCTAAATTTCAAACATTATTTGTAAAAAACCTAAATATGTTTCAACATAATAAGTCAATATTGAAGAAAACTAATGGGTTTCTTAAGAAATCTGGGAATTCAAAAGCAAGAAAAAAGAATTATTAATAGTTTTTGGTGTCTAGAATAAACGTTTTTTAATGGAAATTTAATATTTAGTTAATAAATATTACCAAATATTTACATTTTTTAAAAAACCGTTTTTTAATTATAAAAATTTTTAAATTCTGATAAATATTACGCTTTAACTTAGATCTTTACACTACAAATTTAAAAGTTTTAAAACTTACCATTTTTATACCAAAATTTCAACATTTGTAAATTATTTATGTAATCTTAAAAATGAGTTTTTAACGTTATCTTTCAGACATTATGAAAAAAAATAATGTGTTTCATTGAAATGCAAATTTCAAAAGCTAAAAGTGAATCATTAATAGTTATAGTGTCTTTAAAATTGGAACGTTTTGTAATGAAATTTCAATATTTGTTTTTATTTAAATCAAAATATATTCACAATATAATGTTAATCTCTTGTTAAAAAAATTTAAACCTCTAAAAAAATTATTATTTGCTTGTAAATTTTCACAATTACAATTACTTTATTTCTTTTAATTTTAACGTCTTTCATAAATTAATCAACTTATCATATCCTTTTGGTAATTCTAATTGAAGTAGTTTAAACGGTATTATCAGCTATTTGAAAAAATAATGTGATTGCATTGAAATGCACGATTTCAAAAGGGCAAGAAAAGTGAATTTAAAATTAATAGTTTTTAGTTTTAAATTATGTATTTTTTTAATTACATTTTGTTTAGTACTTATCTTAGAGATAGCAATTTCTTTAAAGTAGTGTGTAGAAAACGTGTATTTAAATAAAAAATTTAACTTCTAAATTTAAGCTTTTCAAAATAATTCACATTACAATTTATTATAAACTTTAAAAGTAAAATTTTTCACTAATTTCAAACATTTTGAAATATTTGGTAAAATCTTAATAATTGAGTTTTATAACGGTAATTTTCAGTCATGTGAAAAATAATGTTGTTTCAATTAAAAAAATGCTAATTTTGGAAACAGGACAGGAGAAAAGAGAATTATTAATTATATTTAAGGTGATCATTACATTGAACGTTTTAAAACTTAAATTATAGTGAAATGTTTAAATATAACCAAATCGCAGATATTGAATTGTTTTTACCTGTTTATAAAAATTTTAACTTCAAATTACGCTTTTTCTTAAAATATCTACATATAAAAATTTAGAACTCTTAAAAGTACGATTATTTCCTGAATTTCAACATTTTGAAAATTATTTGGTAATTTCTTAAAATTGAGTTATTTAAAAAGGTATTTTATCATCATTTGAAAAAATATGCATGTTGCATTGAAAGCATTTCAAAAATAAGCAGAAAGGAATTTATAATAGTTTTTAGGATGATTCTTAAAATTGAACTTATTAATGAAATTTCAATATCGTATTTATATACCAATAACTTCAATTAGTTTGTGAAACCTGTTTTATAAAAAATATATCATTAATGATCAAAATAAAATTACGCATTTTCTTAATTTTCACATTACGAAAATATAGAACTCTTGAAAGCACGATTTTTTCATAAATTTCAAACATTTGAAATTATTTGTTAAATTTCAAAATTGAGTTTTACGGTATTTTCAGACATTTGAAAAAATAATGTGTTTCATTTATGCAATTTCAAAAAGCAGAAAAAGAGGAATTTATTAATTAGTTTTAGGGTGTCTTAAATTGAAGTTTTTCTATTGGAATAAATAATCAATAAATTTATTGATCTCACATAATCATATTATCAAATTAGTTGTGGAAAAAAACCGATTTAATTAAAAAAATTTTAACTTCTAAAATACGCTTATCTTCAATTTATCACATTACAAAATTTAAAGACTCTAAATAACGATTTTACCTAAATTTCAACATTTGAATTATTTGGTAAAATCTTAAAAATGAGTTTTTAAACGGATTTATTTTCAGCATATGAAAAAAAATAATGTAGAATTTATTGGAATGCAAATTCAAAAAGCAGAAAAGAGAAATTTAATTATATTGTTCATAGGTGGTCTTCAATTTTTAGTTTTTAATGTAAATTTAAACAATATTTTAATATTATATATACCAATATTTCATAATTTTGAAAACCTGATTATTAATATAAAATTTTTAACTTCTAAAATTAAGGAATTTTTCTTACATAAAAAAAAAAAAAAAAAAAAACTTTACTAATTTTTAATTTAGAACTCTTTAAAAGTACGTTTTTCCTAACATTTCAACATTTGAAATTATATATATATATATATCATTTAAAATTGAGTTTTAACCACCTCTTTTCAGCTATCTTGGAAAAAATGGCTTTTTTCATTGAAATGCAATTTCATAAAAGCAGAAAAGAGAGAATTTATTAATTAGTTTAAGGTGTCCTAAATTACGTTTTTTTTTATTGAAATTTCATAAATTTGTATATTAAAAAAATAACCAAAAAATATTATAATCGTAGATTGAAGACTAAGTTTTAATAAAAAAAATTAATAAACTTCTAAAATTACGCTTATCTTCGTATAAGAAAATTTTACGCGCATTAGAAACTTCTCAGAAAACTCAAAGTACGATTTTTTCCTAAATTTCAAGCATTTTGAAATTATTTGTTAAATTCTTAAAATTCGAAGTTATACTTAACAAATGGTATTCTCAAGCCGCATATATAGAAAAATACACAATGTGTTTCATTAAATGCAATTTCAAAAAGCAGAAACAGTGAACTTTAATTAACACAGATTTTAAGGTGTCCTTAACATTCGACGATTTCTTTAATGAAATCTTCAGACCCTCACTTTTTTTAAAACATATATACCAAAAATATCTAATTAAAAATTATTTGAAGGTTATTAATAAAATTAATTAAGCTTCATAAAATCTCGTCACGCTTTTCTAAATTTCACTATACAAATTTAGTAACTCTTAAAAAGTACGATATTTTCTAATCCTTCAACATTGATCACAATTATTATCGGGCTAAATTCTTTACAACCCAAAATTTGAGTTTCTTAACGGAAATTTCGCCATTCTGAAAAAAATAATCGTGAGATTTACCACTCATTAATTCGCAATCTTCTAAAAAAGCAGAAAAAGCAAGAAATCATTAAATAGTTTTAGGTGTACTTAACAATAGATCGTGTAATAAGGTTGAACTTGCATTTAATAATATTTCTTTTACAAAGCAAGTCTTTCCATGATGTTTTGAAAACCTGTTTAATAAAAATTTTAAACTCTAAAAATATTTTTAAATAAACACATACATTAACACAAATTATGAATCTCTTTGGAAATAACTATTTTAATCCTAAAGTTGTTAGTTGTTGCAATTGGTAAATGGTAAATCTTAAAAATGATGATTTCTTTAAACTGTATTATTCGCTTTTCGAAACAAGAATCAAATGTGTATATGGAAATAGACATTCAAAACAAAGCAGGAAAACAGAGCATAAATTTTAATCTGATATCTACCGCGCTGATTCTTAGATATGAACATGTCTCCTTTTTTCTTAATATAAATTACACATGATCATTCTGTTAAATGATCCAAATTCTAAATCTAGTGTGGAACGAACGTACTATTTTTGTTTTTGTAATTCTCTTTTACAACGAATGCGAGATGGTCATCTTTCCACAACTCTATCAAAACATATACAACACCATTATCGTAGATCCACTAACTGAAAGGTAAAGCATGAGGTCTCTACAAAGATGTCAATGCTCCTCACTTTTAAAAAAATTGTCTTGACACTCTGAGAAAAATCAAACGATGACCATTGTAGTAGTAAAGTTCTATAGCAGCTTTTCACATGAATATTTTGATAAATATAAAACATAATAATATCTGGGCGTTCAATATATGCTTACACTTTTTTCATTTAAGAACGTTTTATAGAAATACTGTGATAATATTAAATTTCTAAATTACCGCTTTTTTCGTTAAATATTTCAACATTACAAACTATATAAGAACTCTATTAAAAGTTACGCTATTCCTTAATTTCAAAATTAGAACCTATATATTGGTAATCTACCTAAAATTGAAGTTTTTAACGGTTATATTTTCAGCATCTTTGAAATAGTTGATGATATAACATATTAATGCAATTTCAAAAAGTAAAAAAGAGAATTTTCAGTTCAGTGTAAAATTCTTTAGGTGATTTTTCATTTAAGGAACGTTTTAATAGAAATATGTGCATAATCCCATAACGCATAACATTTCATTAGTTGTGAAGTTTCTTTATTATCACAAGTAAAAAAATTTAAACTCTATATAAATTACGCTTTTTTCTATAAATTTCACATTTACCAATTAAAGAACTCAATATAAAGTTAAGGACATTGCCTACTTTATCAAATTTGAATTCAGTTGGATAATAATTCTTATAGGAATGGTTTTCATTTAAAAGGAATGTTTTACCAGATAGAAATCCAATGTGCATAATATATAAATCGCATATTAAACATGTTAATGAGAAATGAGGAATTAATTAATAGATCGGGTGATGTAATATAAATGATGCATCCAAGAAATTCAATTATTAGTAAAATTATGTTTTTATATAACAAAATATTTCATTTATTTGATAGAAAAACATGTATATTAATAAAAAATATATTAACTTCATAATAATTTGCGCTTATTCATTAAATATTTCACTAATTTTAAATGAAAATAATTAAAAGTACGATTTTTCCTAAAATTATTAAAACATTTGAAACTCTATTAGCTAAATCTAAAAAATGAGTTTTTAACGTAAAGATATTTTCAGCATTTGAAGAAAGAAAATGTTTCATATCATTAGAAATAGCATATATTCAAAAAAAAAAGACAGAAAGCAGAAATTTAATTAAGAAGATTTTAAGGGATGATCTTAAAATTGACGTTAATTTAAATTAAAATAAATTTCAAATTAATTAGTATAAGATCCAATCCGTTAAGTGAATATATATCAATTAGTGGATGAAAAACACTGTTATTAATAAAAAAAATTTTAAACTTCTACAAATATACGCTTTATTGCTTGAATTATTTCACATATACAAATTTTAGATAATTTAAAAGAACAGATTTTTCAAATTTAACATTAGAAAAATCTTTTTTTGGTAAATCTTATAATTGAGTTTTAACAGTAGATATTTACAGCATTTGAAAAAAAATAAATAGTGATTTACAAGTATAGAAAATAAAGTTTCAAAGAAGAAAAGAGAATTAATATATATATGTTTTAGGTGGTATTTCATTAAGAGATATGAAAGGAGTTTTTAAATAAATATTGTCGAATAGTTATGATATATTTAATATACAAATATTTCAATTAGTAGTAGAAAACACACATGATCATATAATCCAAAAAAAATTATCGATTAAAGAAATCGATATATGAATAGTCGGAAGATCTATTAACAACACTATACACAAGAACTATACAATAGAAACTCTTAAAAGTACGATCTATTATACCTAAATCTTCCATTTGAATATACTTACAGGTAAACTCTTAAAACAACAGAATATTTTACACCAGATAACTTTACGCATTCGACACATAAAAACTCGTAGATTCATTGAAATGCCAAATTTTCCAACAAAACAGAAACAAAGAGAATTCCTCTATAGAACAGTTTTCCCCTAAGGTCGTCTAAATGAACGTTTATTTTTATGACAACTCTCAATACACACAACAATACATTATCGTTTACTTGATCATACCATAAAATATTTCAATATATAAGTTTTTAAAGATTCAGGTAAAAAGTAAAAAGATTTTACTTAATAAAATTACGCTTCTTTTATAGTGGTAGGAAATAATGTTCTGTCATTTTAACCTCTTAAAAGTACACAAGAATTTATTATTGTTTGGATTTTAATTTTACTTTTGTTTTATAAAGCAATCTCCCATGTAGACAGAGAACAAATATCTTGATGTAGGCCGGCGTCATACTTTAGTAAGACAACTTCTCATAAAGTCGTCTTAAAAGTGTAAGAATTGAGAAAAAATTCGTAGACAATCTTGCAAATAATAGACAAACAAAGTTGTAAATTCTTTCTAACTTAAAATAACTCAGGGTATTTGGGAATTATATTAGAATTTTACTCATAGAAGTAAGATCAAAAGCTGATAAGAAAGACTTACATATCTTGATTTAGGAGTCGTTCTATATTTACATGGACCACAATATCATTAGTCCGCGAAAAATGTATTATAAACAAATTAGAGTTGTTTTTTTTTTTTTTGAAAATTTGAAAATTAAGAAGGAATGAAATTACTCGGTAAATTCTTACTTCAAAATATTTTTCAACATATGAACGTTATAAAAGATGAATTTTAGCACTCAAACGCTAAAAATTTATTATGAAATTTTTTTATGTATCCAGGTTATGAATAAAGATCATTTTTGACATATCATTGATAGTGACCAGTTTTATGGTGAAAGGCAAATCATTATAATAATGTATGAAACTAGTTCGGAGTTTCGGTAATAACTTGAGAATTATTTTTTTTGAAAAATTAATTAAGAAGCTTTATATATTAAACTCTTTTACCTTTGCGACCAGACAGTGTTTAGGGATTTCATATATTATTTGTTTTTTTAAAGAATTTCCTAGCAATAGAGAAGAAGCATATCAATGCGCATGTGGGCCGTTTTAAAAAGCACAAATATATAGCCATATTAGGATACGTATAAAAGTTAAAAATTGAAAATTAATTTCGAAAATTTTATTAAAGCAGAAGATTGTAGCTGTTCTAACTTGTAAGAAACGTGGATATACTCAGAGACTATTTACTTTCTTCGATTTGATAACTGCATATATACTTGTAAGAGAGACAACATGTCTGTGAGATTAGGCACAGATCATTTTAAGAGATAAGTTTATAAGATCGTTTAATAAGTTAATGAATTGAACCCGAAAAAATTGTTCGGGAAAACGCATTGGAAATAATAGACAAGATTGTAACTATTATTAATCAGGATGTACTACAAGAAATGTTAGAGTAACATTATTATAGAATTTTAATTTCAAATTAACACGTCAAATATCAAAATGGAGACCATATCTCTGATGTGAAAGCGACGCGTATCAATTAATAGTCACCTTTAATTAGGTCGCGTAAATATGTTAAAAATAATGATAGTTTATTTTTATTTTTGGAAAATTTGATTAAAGAAGCTTTATTTTAACTCTTTAACCTTTGCACCTACGGGGATTTGGGAATTATTTATATTTGTATTTTACAAACATTTCCTAAGCAGAGAAAGACAGATATCTGAGATGGGGGAGGTTAAAAAACAATAGTAGGACCAATATTAGGATCGTTAAGAAAAAGTTAAAAAAATAATGCATTTCTTTCGGAAATTTTATTAAAGCAGAAGATTGTAGCTCTAGATAACTTGGTACGTACGTGGTTTGAGAATTTATTAAAATTTTACTTTATGTTTATATTAAAGACAGATCTCCCATGTAGCGACGCAACATATCTGGATGGTAGGCCAGGCTACTTCTCTAGAAGACATTTAAGCGTTTAAAAGTTAAAGAATTAGAGAAAAAAAAATTGGAAATTTATAAAGAACAGAAATGTAATGTCTTCTAACTCATAACCATCGGGGTTTGGGAAATTTATTATAGGAATTTTGTTATCAAATAAAAGCAGAGTCACACTGATTAGAAAGCTAACGAGTATCTTAGATGTTGCCGATTAATAAATCCAATATGGGCCATAAAATATACTGCCGGCTCCATCATCTTTAAAAATAATATGGAATTTTTATCTTCCTCCTTTTGAAAAAAATTTGTTCTTCAGATAGCTTTATTTTAACTTATTTACCTTTGCAATATTAACGGAGTCTTAGGAATTTAATTATATAGTATAGTTATTCTATTAAGTAATTACCTAAGCAAAGAGAGACAAGCATATCTGGATGTGGGACTGTAAAAAAAAGTGACCAAATATAGATCGTATAAACATGTTAAAAAATTAATCGCAAACATTCGAAATTTGAATAAACAGAAAAATGTAGACCTACTCTATAACTCGGTACGTACTCGTGAGTTTGAAAAAATTTAATTTTAACTTTGTTTAAAGGAATCTCCCATGTAAGAGAGCCAACATATCTGAATGTTGGCCGGCTCATTTTAAAGACATAATTTAGGCGTTTTAAAAGTCTTAAGATTGAGAAAAAAATTCGGAAAATTCTGAATAAAGGGAACATGATTAGTAATTCTTTTAATTGATACCTACGGGGTTGGAAGTTTAATTTAGAATTTTTTTTCTAGAAAAACAAGTCAAATGATAGGAGGAGCCAACATGTATTCTGAGGAGCCGTTTATAATTTATGGACCAGTAATTAGGTCGCTAAAATGTTTTAAAATAATGGAGATTTTTTATCTTTTGAAATTCCAAGTTTAGGATGTTTTAATCTTTTAACTTCTTTTACCTTCTTAGCCTTATTTTTTATTTTGTATTTATACTTTGTTTTTATATAACTTCATTACCTAAGCAAGAGAGACAGCATAATCCCAAGGAGAAGCTGCTTTTTAAAACACTGGAAACGCGAATATATAGATGTTACAAAGCTATAGAAAATAATGGCAATATCTTTCGAATGTTATTAAAAAAAGCAGCAAGGAAATCTGTGCTCTGTATAACTTAAGCGCTACGTACGGTGAGAATTAAATTTTACTTTGTTTTAATTAAAGAATCTCCCAATGCTTAACGAGAAGCCAAGATATCTGGATAGTAAGAAGCAAACGGGCTTTTCTTTTAGAGGCAAATTTAAGTCGAATATAAAAGTTAAAAGAGATTGATAAAAAAACGGTATAAACTAAACGATTAGATATGCTTTTAAAATCGTGTCCAAACTTAAGTGATCATTCGGTTTGGGATTTATTTAAATTTTTTTCAAAATGAGACAGTCAACAACTCAAAACGAATAAAGAAAAGCAAATTACTGATGTGGGCCGTGTTCATAAAACAAAATATTTTATGGGAAATAAGAGTAGAAGAAAAAAAGATTTTTAAAATACAATGGAGTTTTTTTTTTATTTTTTTGAAAAATTTGATTAAAGGGCCTCTTAATATCTCAGAATCTGATACCTTAGTGCACAATGACGGGCCACCACGGCCGGTATTTGGAAAATTATTAATATTGTTGTATATAGTACAGTATATAAATTTCCTATAGCAGAGAGAACAGCATATCTGGACTGTGGGCTCGGTTTAAAAACAAATTGAGCCAAAATTGATCGTTAAAAAGTTAAAAAAATAATGCCAATTCTTTCGAGAATATTTTATTAAAGCAAAGATTGTAGCTCTTATAACATTCAGGGTAACGTACGTGGATTTGGATATTCTTAAATATTACTTTTTGTTTTTAAAGCAATCACAACATGTAAGAGAGCCAATCATACCTGAAGTGATAGGCACGGGCCACCCCCTCATCTTTATTCAAAGACAATATAAGGACAGTTTAAAATGAATTAAGAGAAAAAAATGAGAAAAATTAAATTCAGCACAATATCTGTCAAAAGGAACTAGTTGAATAATTTTGCCGCTCCTCATACATTACGGGGTTGAGAATTTTATTTAGAATTTTTTTTCTGAAAACAAGTCTGATAAGTGAGACCAAACATTATCTTGATGTGAAGAAGCCGTATTTATTTTAGCTGACATAATTTAGTCGATACGGATAAAATGTTTATAAATAAAATAATGGAGAATTTTCTATTTTTTTGAAAAATTAATATTAAAAGAAGCTTTATTTATAAACTCATATTTACCTTTTGCACCACACGGGGTTATGGGAATTTATATATTATAACATTCGTTTTATTAATAAAGCATTTCCATAAGCAAGAGGAGACAGTAACATATCTGGATGTGATTGTTTTAAAAAACACATTAAAATATAGTCAAAAAATCTTACGCGATAATAAAGTTAAATAAAAAAATATGCAAATGATGTTCGAATAAATTATATTATTAAAGATAGGAAGTAAATTGTAGCTCTTAAACTTTGGTACGTACGTGGTTTGAGGAATTTAAATTTACTTTTGTTTTAAAAAGCATCTCTCACTGTTTCATCAACATATTGAGATGTAAACTGGGTTTTTTTTTTTAAAGAATAATTTAAGATGATCGTTTAAAGTTTGAAAGGAATGAGAAAATTTTCTTTTTCAGTTGTTGTTAACTACAGGATAATCTATTTGTAACTTAATGTAACCTACTAAGGTGTTTAGGTAAACTTAATTATAGAATTTTATTCATATATATAACACGTACCATATTATAAGTAAGAGCCAACATATCGTTGTATGTGGAGCCGTTTCATTTTATGTCAACATTAAGTAAGAGTCGCTTAAAATTGTTTTTAATCAATAATGGAGATATTTTTTTTTGAAAAATTTGATATAAGAAGCATTATATTAATTAACTCATAAAAACTACTTTGCACTACCGGAAAGGTATTGGAAAATTATTTATTAACTGTTTCTTGTTATCTATAAAGTATTTCCTAAGCAAGAGAGAAAAGCAATTCCTGGATGTGGGACTGTTTAAAAACACAAAATAGACATATTAAGCATCTTAATAAAAAAGTATTAAGAAAATAGATGCAATCTTATTCGAAAATTCCTTATTACAAGGAGCAAAGGAGTATAAGTAGCTCTAATATAACTTCGTTTACGTAACGTGTTTGGAAAATAATTAATCTTTACTTTTGTTTTATAAAGCATTCCCTAGTAAGACGAGCCAAATATCTAGGAAAATGGTAGGGCCGGATCATTTATAACAAAGAACATAATTTAAGGAGCGTTTAATATAAGTTAAGTAACTTGACAGAAAATAAATATCGGAATTTGAATTAAAGGAACATAGAATATGTAAATTCTATGATAACATTGATACCTCGGAGGATATTGTGGAAATTTTATTTAGAATTTTGTTCTGAAAAACAAAAAGTCCTTATATAAAGGAAAGAACCAAAACATGAATACATTGATGTGGGCCGTTTTATTGTATGGACCATAACAATATAGCTATATAATGATATTTTAAAAATAAATGGAATTCTTACCTATTTTCGAAACAATACTAAATTTGCTGCACGATTTATTTTAAACTCTATTTACCTTATGCCACTAACATAAGTGTGTTAGGCTTATTTATACTTTATTTAATTAAGTAAGATAAATCTCCTAAGGCAAAAAAGAGGAACAGAAACATATCTAGGAATGTGAGGCCGCTTTAAAAACAAAAATAGCACAAATAATAAAAAAAAAGAATAATAATAATTAAAAAGTTAAAAAAATAATAGGAAAATTTTCCTGTTAGCATTATTTAACAAGCAAAAAAAAGATTGCTAGCCTCATACTCACCCCTAAAATTTCGGTATAGTAACATTGGTGTGGGAATTTCAAATTTTACTGCCTTCGTTTTATTATATACGCACCTCTCCATGATAAGAGAGACTCTAACCTAATATGCATGAGAATAGTAAAGCCGGCTAATTTCTAAAGCCACAATTATTAAGTACCGCTGTTAAAGATTCAAGAAATGAGAAAAAAAATTCAGGAAAATTTAGATTAAAGGAACAAGATTGTAATTTTTCTAATATTAAATACCTACAGGGGTTTGGAGAATTTGATTTAGAATTTTAATTTCATAAGCAAAGGTCCTGAAATAAGGGAAAGCTAACATTCTTGATTTGGGCCGTATTTTATTTAATGGGACACATAATATAAGGTCGCGAAAATGTTTTAAAATAATGGGAGTTTTTTTTTTTTTTTTTTGAAAAATTTGATTAAAGAAGCTTTATTTAACTCTTTTACCTTTTGCCACCTACGGGGTTTGGGAATTTATTTTATATTGTTTTTTATAAAGTATTTCTCATTTTTAAGAAATTATGAATTACGGGTTTGGAAGAATTATATTTTTATATTTGTTTTTTATAAGTATTTCTAAGCAAAGAGAGACAACATATCTGGATGTGGGCTGTTTTAAAATTAAAACAATTGAACCAATATATAGATCGTATAAAAAGATTAAAAATAATTGCAATTCTTTCGAAAATTTTTATTAAACAGCAAAGAGAATTGTAAAGCTTTATATACTTCCCCGTCACTCTACTTCGGTTTTGGAAATTAATTTTTAACTTTTGCTTTATAAAGCTTCTCCCATGTAAGAGAGACCAACATATCTGAATGTAGGCAGGCTCATTTTAAAGACATAATTTAAGGCTCAAAAAAAAAAAAAAATACGTTTATAAAAAGTTAAGATTTAGAAAAATTAAATTCTCGAAAATTTTAAAATAAAGGAAAAATGATTGTAATCTATGTAACTCATAAAACTTTTATTTTATTTGGGTTTATTTTATTTTAATTTATTTGGGAGAGGAAAATTTATTTATTTTTTTTTTATCTGGGGAAAAAAACCACAACCAAAAACACAAAACAAGTTTGCTGGAATAAGGAGAGAACCAACATTCTTGATGTGACCCGTGCTCTTATTATCTATGAGACATAATTCAGCGCTCCGCAAATGTTTTAACAACAAAATAGAATTTATCCTAATTTAAAACAATTTAATTAAAAGACAGACTATATTTATAACTCTCTATTATGCTTTCCATCAAAGATGAAATTACAAATAAGTTATTATAATATATTGTCTTTCATATTCTCAACAAGCAATTCATATAGCAAGAGAGCAGACATTATCTGGATGTTAGGGCTGTATTATAAAAAAATTAGGACACCAATTAATATTAGATATCATGTTAAAAAGTTAAAAAAAATGCAATTCTTTCGAAAAATTATTTATTAAAAGCAGCAAGTTGTATAGCTCGTTTATAACTATAAATAAGTCTAATTTTGGGCTGGGAAATATTAATTTTAATTTAGTTTTATATAAAGCAATCATCACTTTTAGTAGAGAGCACAAATAGATTTTGCAATAGATTATATATTTAAGGACATAATTTTATAAGTAGGGTTAAAAGTAAAGATATTGAGAACACATTAAGGAAAAATTTAGAAATAAAAATAAATAGAACAATCTTAAACTTTTTGTTATTTTATGTAACCTACGAGTAGCTTTGGTAACTTATTTGAATTATAATACCCATCAAGGATGAAGAAAATGTAGTTTATTTACCTAAAAATATTTGACGAAATTATTGGTAATAGCACCTTAATATAGGTCGCTAAATGTTTTAAAAATAATAGTAGTTTTTATATTTTGGAAAATTTGGCCAAGAAGCTATATATATTTTAACTTCTTTTACCCATTAATGCACCATACGGGATTTTGGGGAATTTATTATATGTTTGTATTATATTAAACATATTTCTAAGCAAAGGAAAGACAGCATATTGGATAGTTGGGTTGTTTATAAAGAAATAAAATAGTGTAAATATTTTTCTAGTTAAAAAGTTAAAAAATAATGCATTCTTTCGGAAAAATTTATAAGTTAAAAGAATTAAGTAAATTAAAATAATAACTTATGGTTAACGTTACGTGTGTTTGGGAAATTTAATTTTACTTTTCTTATAAGCCATTTCCTATGATAAATGAAAAACCGAATCTACTCGATCTAGGCGTATCTCATTATGGAAACCTAATTTAAAAGATCGTTTAAAGTTTAAGAAATAGAGAAAAAATATATTCGGCACATCCTCTATAGAATAAAAAGAAACAAGATTGATAATTCTTCTAAACTTAATACTACGGGCGTATAGAATTTTTTAGAATTGTATTTCAAGTAAATAGTCATAAAGAAACAAAGTCTAATCCATATCATGTTGAAGCCGAATTCAAATTTTATGGGCCATAATTAAAAGAAGCTAAAAGGTTTAATCAACCTTCAACGGAGTCTTTTTTTTTTTTTTTTAAATTGGATAAAAGAAACTTTTTATTTTAACTCTTTTACCTTATCATTTACATTTTTTAGAAATTATTTATATTTTTTTCTTATAGAGATTTTCTAAGCAAGAGATATAGCCTAAATGGATTGTGGGTGAATTTAAAACACAATGCAAAATTTGGATCAGTTAAAAAGTAAAAAAATAATGCAATTCATTCGAAAATTTTAATTAAAATACGGCAAGATTGTAGCTCTTATAACTTGGGTACGTACGTCGTTTGGAAATTTAATTTTACTTTTGTTTTATTGAAGGATCCCCCCATGTAAGAGAGCCACCATATCTGAATGTAGGCCGTCTTCATTTAAAGACATAATTTAAGGCGTTTAAAAGTAAAATAGATAAAGTAGTCCCAAAAATTTTGAATAAGGGAACATGATTGTAATTCTTGTAACTTCGATACCTACGGGGTTTGGGAATTTATTTAGAATTTTTTTCTGAAAACAAGTCCTGAATAAGAGAGCCAACATATCTTGATGTGGGCCGTTTTATTTTATGGACCATAATTAGGTCGCTAAAATGTTTTAAAAATAATGGAGATTTTTTTTTTGAAAAATTTAATTAAAGAAGCTTTATTTTAACTCTTTTCCAACACGTCATTTGAATACATAGAACAAATTGTAACTTTGTTTTTATAAAGCATTTCCTAAGCAAGAGAGGACAGCATATCTGGATGTGGCCGTTTAAAAACATAGACCAATAATTAAAGCTTAAAAGTTAAAAATAATTCATTCCTTTCGGAAATTTTATTAAAGCAGAAAGATTGTAGCTCTTATAACTTAGTACGTACGTGGTTTGGGAATTTAATTTTACTTTTGTTTTATAAAGCATCTCCCATGTAAGAGAGCCAACATATCTGGATGTAGGCCGGCTCATTTTAAAGACAATTTAAGTCGTTTAAAAGTTAAGAATTGAGAAAAAAATTCGGATAAATTTTTATCTAAAACCGCATAATGAGCTAAAAATAAAACGCTGTTATTATTTTTATTGGATTTATTTCATAAGGTTGAATGATGCCCTTGTTTAGTTGATCAAGTATGATATTATTATAAGCTTCTAGTTTTGGAGACTCTTTTTCAATTTTTTAAGTAATGATTTTAACACACAATTAGCTAAAAGAAAATTGGCAAAAAGAAGCTTTTATTTTTACTCTCTTTACCTTTGCACCTACGGGGTTTGGGAATTTATTTATATTTGTTTTTTATAAAGTATTTCCTAAGCAAGAGAGTCTTTGCATATACGGGGTTTGGGAATTTATTTATATTTGTTTTTTATAAAGTATTTCCTAAGCAAGAGAGACAGCATATCTGGATGTGGGCTGTTTAAAAACATTGACCAATATTAGATCGTTAAAAAGTTAAAAAATAATGCAATTCTTCGAAAATTTTTTATAAAGCAGCAAGATTGTAGTAGCTCTTATAACTTGGTACGATATCGTAGGTTTGGATAAATTTAATTTTACTTTTGCTTTATTTAAAGATCTATCTCCATGTAAGAGATCCAAATATATGGAATGTAGGCGGACTCATTTTAAAAGACATAATTTAGGCGTTATAAAAAGTTAATGAATTTAGAAAAAAATATCTGAAATTTGAAACACCTGGCTATCTTTTCGCTCCTAACTCAAATTATACCTACGGGGTTGGGTATTATATAAGAATTATTTATTTTCTGAAAACAAGTACTGAAATAAGAGAGCAAACATATCTTGATGTGACCCGTTTTATTTTATGGACCACATAATTATAGGTAAAACGCTAAAAATGTTTTAAAACAACACAGTTCCCAATTTGGTATAATTTGATTCAACAACCATCTAACTAAGAGTCCTTCATCAGCTTTGTACTCTTCAATTTATTTTATGTTTTTTACTAAAGGACTCCACCAGGGGTTTCTCGAACACTCTCCGAGGGCCCTGGAGTTCTCAAATTCGAGTTCATTTTTGTTAACATTGGGAAGGACACGTTGCTTGACCCATTGTAAACTTATTTCAAAATTTCTAATTCGGATCAGACTACGGCTCCGGATCATTTGATCCTATACTTAATTCAGGAGCCGGATTCTATTTCTTCCATTCTCTTCTAGCTACTTTCCATTTTTCAGCCTTCTACTAACATTTCCAAGTTCTGGAGCTCAGCCTCATCACACATTGGGCTTTGAGGCGTGAAACTTCGGCTTCGGTAGACAACACCTTCAGTCGTACGGGTAGAAAGTTTAAACGGGATACATCTCTAAGAACTACCTCCTCAGAGATCGAACCAGCATTACCGTTACAGCACGGGGGCTTAACCTTGTCAACCATGAGTCACGCCATAAGAAAGTGTTGGCAAATTTGGGCGGCATACGGTGTCTCTAAGAAGTACTTCCTCAGAGTTCGAACCAGCGGTACAGCTACAGTATGAGAACATAACCCCTTCCACGACGAGGGTACGTCAAAAGAAGGGGGTTACCACATTTGGAATGGATACATCCATAAGATGTACCTACTCAATGATCGAACCAACGGTACCGCGACAGCAAATGGCGCCGATACCTAATATATATATATATATATAATATATATATATAATATATATTACTATATATATATATATACTACTATATATATTATAGTTATATATATATCATTTAATCATACATATATCATGTGGTACTCACTCAATTATATACTACGTTTATATATACATGATATGATATAGCTACATACAATATTACAACTCCCAGGAAGAGCTTTTCGCCCTGTACAGTTGGGTCCAGCGTCTTACTCCCTTCTGGCCCGAAACTCACAATCCTAGAACACTCCAGAACGCCATTTCTCGGCGCAACGGTTTGGATGCAAGTCCTCGAGTTAAACACTCGCTCATACGGGGGTTTTAGCCCGGCCTTTCAGTAGAACTAGCTCTTCTTCCATTAATCCTCAAAACTCGCTCTCCTAGAGCTCTCCAGAGGAGCTTGCTTCTAGGCGTATAAGATACCCACGCTGGTCCAAGAGTAATGCAGAGCAAAGGAAGGACCGGGTTGCAAGCCCTGTCGCCCTATAACCATGCGCAGATATCTATCATATGTTCAGACGCGCACGACAGTTGGTCAATCTTCGCAGTTAAAATGATTCTATTATCGAATGAAATTCTTTTTTTTTTTTCTAGGTGAATATTATGGTCGAAAAATGGATAAAGTATTAACGAAGCAGGGAAGGAAAAAGAATATATATTTATATATACTATATTATATATATAAAAATTATTATATGTTCAATATTAAACGGGTAAAGGAATAAAATTACATAAAATTGTATATAAAAATATTTTTATTATCATATATATATATATATTATATAACGTGATCAGTAGAAATTTCGAGAACATTAAAGATTTGGGGGGATCCGATGCGCTTTTTGGTACCAGTTTTTATATATAAAAGTCGTTTATGTTATGATTTAAAACTAACGAACACCCTAGAGTAGACCGCATATATATTAGTTGTCGGGGGGGGGGGCTTCGTCTCCCTCTCTGTCCCCCATCGGTTCGAGCCTACTGGAAATATATGTTTTTAGAGGGCTCGAGCCGCATGGGGGACAGATGGGACGATGAGTCCCGTTCGTCCTCAAGGAGGCAGAGAAGACCCGACAACTAATTACATCATGCGTGAAAAATACATTCGCCCAATGTGTTCGTGAACTTTGTCAATCTTTAAACGACTTTAAAAACACAAACACCAAAACACTACACAAAAGACACAAAAGCGCGAGTCGATACCATATATATATATATATATATATAGAGATATAAACACTTATATTATAATATAATATTATTATATATATTATATACTATATATTATACTATTATATAATTATATTATATAATAGGGAAAAAACTTGGAGTGATGTAATTGGTCTCTTCTTGAGGTCCCCCTATATAAGTAAATGATGAGAGTTTAAAAGTTTTGTAGTTCACAACTACGACAGTGAAGAAATCGGCCACTGGATTTACTTATCTCTTTAGTAAAATGAAACACTAGGTTTTTCACACTTATCTTTTATGAAATAGGGCACAAAGTCCTGAGGTCCTTATTTCTTTAGTAAAGTCGCAACAAAGTTATGCCAAACCTTATTTCTTTAAAGATCGAAAACAAAAAATTTCCTTTGAAACAAAAGTTTCCTACTTATTATCTCTTTAAACGAAGTAACTCAAGTTTACCTAGGATTCACAAAATTCGAAAAGAAATGATTTATTCAAGTAAGTAAAGATACTCTTCTTTAAGTTGAATATGGTGTGACGGACTTTTCCTGCATTTGACTCCCTTGCTGAAAGCTGCTTTTTCTTGTAATTTGATGTTTGGAGAAGCTCTGCAGAAAGTAATCTTCAAGTGAAGTCTCATTCTTTTCTGATTGAGTACATGAACGTGGCTTTATATACGATATTTGTTGCACTTATGCAAAAAATTTTGCTTTCGCAAATATTTAGCATAAGTTTGAACATGAATAATTATAATTGAGGGTACTACATTACTTCCACGCTAAACACGACAAGTGGAAAGTAATGTTTATAATACAATAAAGATAACCCATATTCAACTGGCATGCATATTTAGTGCACTGATCGAAGGCATCACCAAACTAACAAACATTTCAAATGAGGAAAAAAAGAATAGTAATAAATAAAATAAAATGCATAAAGTAAAAGTAAATTCAAATTAAAGCATATTTAATTATGTCCAAGACATAAGTAAACGTACAAACATTTGAATGCAAAAATAGCTAGATACATAAAATGCAAAAGACTATTCAAATACAAGCAATCTGGCTACCATCCAGATCTAACATACATGAAGTATCTTTGAATGCACTAAAACATACATTTTATGCTAAAGTAAAATAAGTATATTAAATTAAATATTATCGACATGAGTTTGCTTGGGAGATGTCCCTTTGACGTACGTCGATCTCTCTCGACGTAAATTCTTCTTTTGTTGGCACTGAATGTTGATTGAATAGTTGAATAACAAGGGTCCAGTCAGAATAAGGAGCTTCTGATGTTTTCTGATTCGAATCAACACCATGTAGTGCATCGGTTTTTTAAAGTCTTCGTGACATATGAGAGGCGAAGATTTCAAAATCTAGTCCTTATATCGTAGCGAATAATATTTATAAATCTTTAATAGGCAACAGTTGATCGAATCGGGTGATCACAAGGAAGGTCGATTTTATAAGGCGACCGTTTCTAAATGTTTTCTTAGATTTGCATCAACTGGTAGTAAAAATTTTTTCAAAGCTTCGAGGTTGAAAGAAACATTGCGGGACATTTGTATAGGCGAAATTGCCTGAAATCTAGTTTCTTTATTTCGGTGATAAATTTTTTGATAAGAAGAAAGCTAATTAAAAATGAGAGATGGCACAGTCATTGAGAATAAGAAAAGGAGCCTGAAGGTTCGTATTGGAATCCAAAATGAGTTTCCGACCATAATCCAAAATTGATTGAATGAGAAAAGAAGCCCGTATCGATAATGTTCGCTTGAGGTTCGTTTGAGTCATCTTTTTTGGAGAGTTCTTATTTGGAAGTTTTAGTGTTATTGTTTTTTCTACTTCTTCATTTTGACTGTTTTCCTTTGGTTATCAGAAGGTGCTGATTGAAGTTCTGGGTATTTTTCTCCGGGTTCAATTATATCTAAAGGTGCTGGGTGTTTTTCTCCGGGTTCACATCATATTGGGAAGGACTTGGTGTGATGTAGGTGGTCTCTTCCGAAGTTACCCTATATAAGTAAATGATGAGAGTTTAAAAGTTTGTAGTTCACAACTATGACTGAAGAAATATGCCACTGGATTTACTTATCTCTATCTTTTATGAAATAGGACACAAAGTTCTGAGGTACTTATTTCTTTAATAAAGTGCAAACAAAGTTTACCAAACCTTATTTCTTTAAGTGAAAACAAAAGTTTCCTGTAAACAAAGTTTCCTATTAATTATCTTTTTAAACAAAGTAACTTAAGGTGACCTAGGATTAGCAAATTCCGAAAAAAATGAAGATTTATTTAAGTAACAATTTGCACGTTCGTTGAAATACTCTTCTTCCTAAGTTTAATGTGGTGTCAGACTTTTCCTGAATTTGACTCCCTTGCTGAAAGCTGCGTTTTCTTGTAATTTGGTGTTTGGAGGAGCTCGGGATAGAGTATCTTCAAGTAAGTCTTCTTTTTTTCTGAATGTATTCTGATAAGTATCTCAATGAAATGTGGCTTTATATACAATATTTGTTGCACTTATGCAAAAATTTTGCTTTCACACATTTTAACCTACGTTTGAAGAATAATTCTAATTGAGAGTAATATATAATAATATATTATTATTATATATATATAATATATTAATTATATATATATAATATATATATAATATATTATATATATAATAATATTATATATATAGATGATGAGAGAAGAGAGAGAGTAGAGAGCATAAGCAAACTAACAGTTCGTGACGCGTTCCTTCTTATATTCTTACATAGCCCCAAAATTAAGATATCTTTATTATCAGCGTTCTGGTTAGACTCAAGATCTTTAGATGACAAACCTTTACGTCATAAGGTTATTTCGGTCTCAAACTTATCCAAGTAAAATTTCTTTAATATATTTATTTATTATTTTATACTATCATATATAAAAATAAATTTATATATATATGATATATATATATAATATATAATATTATATATATATATATATATATATATATTATATAATATAATATATATATACATATAAATCTAAAACAAATCACGTATCTATATACGTAAAATAAGTGACATCTATGTGTCATACATGTGCACTACCAAAATAACACCAAATCATTAAAGCGATGTATCCTATGCGTCATACAGACGAAAATATAAAAAAAAAAAAAAAAAAAAAAAAAACTAAATAAAAAAGTAAAGACGGGTAAAGACCAGCTGTGACGAAGTAACGCCTAAGGGAATACAGTTAAGCCTAAAGGGCTATTTCAATGGGGGCGGGGCTTTAAGGTGACGATCATATTCCAACACCTATTATCACGGTATGTAAAAAAGGTTCACCATACTCATGTTAACTATTCATGGGTTCCCAACTTTTTTTTGCCTGTGGAACTCCTGAGTAATACCTTTACGTATGTGGACCCCGTATACTTATATGTAATATTCGTAAATTAAATATTTATTTATAGGTTAGTAAAATCTAATAACCAATTTAATCCAATATAATATTGGACCCCTTGGGGTTCATGTGGACCCAGGTTGGGAAATGATGGTGTCTATACCATAATCCGGCGATATATATATATATATATATATTATATATATATTATTATATTATATATATATATTATAATAATATATAGTATATAATAATATATATATATATTATATTACATACATATATATATATATTAAGGAAACAAGACATTATTTGCTGAGTTCCTCTATTTAAAGCTAAACAATGGGGATAGTCAATAGACTTTTATTTATTTACAAACTTTAATAAGAGAGGCTAAGTCTGCCTGTCTCACATTCATTCATATATATTTCATCATATAATTACTATATATTTTACATTATTATACTATATATTATATTATATTATATATATATATATATATTATATATATATTATTATATATATATATATACTTTTATATATATATAGATTAGGTACTGGCTGAGGTTCTCGATACTGATCTTTTTGTTAATACCACTATATCGATTCAATTAGTAATTTTTAAAATAAGGTTCTGCCGCTAAACTCATATCTCTATTCCAACAATAAGCTCTTTCTTTATTTTCGATATTACTTTCTCTTCAAACATTTTATTACCGCCAAATGAGGTTTCTTCATAGGTTTTTTTATAAACAGAAACACGCTAATAAAATTTTTCTATAAACTTGAACAAAGTTCGAAGATTTCTCGATATATGCATGTTTTATTATTGGAGAACAAATAGGATGGAGCGGTCCATCTGTTTTAAGTAAAATGGACGTTAATCTTCATTGTCGGTAACATTAGGAGGTCGAGGCGCGGGCTAAGCTGTACGACTGGAATTGATGATGAATGCTAGAGTGAGAGATCGTTTGTTTTCTTTGGTAAACAACGTACGCAACTTCTCTCGCGCCTTGGCGATCTTGCCTTCAAGTCTAATCTTATATATGGGTATACGGTATTATGAAACTTTGTACGACAACTATTTAACCTTAATATATATAATACTATATATATATCAAACATTCGCATCCGCGGATGCGAAAAAAATTACATCTGCTGCATCACTAATTTAAAGTGCCCGCGAAATTTGAATTGCCGTATTTTTTGCAAGTATTTCTGAAAAAATAATAGTAATAAAATTTATTTTGTAACATAAAATATGTACTTTTTAAATTACTTAGGATTGTAAACATTAAGGTTAAATAGTTGTCGTACAAAGTTTCATAATACCGTATACCCATATATAAGATTAGACTTGAAGGCAAGATCGCCAAGGCGCGAGAGAAGTTGCGTACGTTGTTTACCAAAGAAAACAAACGATCTCTCACTCTAGCATTCATCATCAATTCCAGTCGTACAGCTTAGCCCGCGCCTCGACCTTCCTAATGTTACTCGAAATGAAGATTAACTCATTTTACTTAAACAGATGGACGCTCCATCCTATTTGTATCTCCAATAATAAACATCATATATCGAGAATCTTTGGAACTTTGTTCAAGTTTTTAAGAAAAAATTTGGAACGGTGTTTCTGTTTTAAAAAGCCAGTTTTCGGAACTTTGTTCTGGTTTTGAAGAGAAAAGAAAAATCAGAAAGTTTTCTATCTGATAGAGATTAGTGGAGAAGTGCCAACCTTATTTTAAATTACTAATTGATCAATATAGTGGTATTACAAGACAACGCAGAACCTCAGCCAGTCACTAATATATATAATAATATATATACTATATATATATAAACTTACTAATATACTATAATTACTATTATCATCATCATAAATAATAAATAATTTCTCACTTGCCATAGTACCTATGAATCAAATCAAAACTATATATATATACAATATACTATAATGCCTGAGATTGCCAAAGGCAATTGATGTCATAATCCCTCTTAGCTCTCTTATTAAAGTTTGTAATAAATAAATCTATTGTGACTATCCCCATTGTTAGCTTTATAATATGAGGACTCGAGGCACCACCATAATGTCTTCGTTTCCCTTAATATACTACTATAATAAAATATATAAAATCACCTCATATATATATATATAATATATATATATAATTATAATTATAGCTATATATATATAAATAATATAATAATAATATTATAATATACTATAATAAAATAAATGCTCTGACCCAGTCATTTATCCATATTATATCGCAACGGATATACTGGGTATAAAAGACCACCACTCCATTTCCACAACCTGGCGCCACAATGAACAACCAAGAAATAGTCCAATGTAAAATTGTATGACACTGGGTTTATTAGATTTTACTACCTATACAATAAATATTAATTACGAATAATCTACATATAAGTTACGGGGTCACACACCATACGTAAAAAGGCTATTACTTCAGGCGATATCACAAGGCAAAACAAGATTAGGGGACCCACTGAAATAGCCTCAAAGGTATTAAGTTGGAATGGTGAACCTTCTTTATTTGAGACAAGCGTGTCTACGCAATTATGATAACAGCAGCAGTCCGATTTGAAGTATAGCCCTTTAGGCTTAACTTGTCTTCCCTTACGAGCAGTTTCTCGCTCACCAGCTCGGATCTTTACCGTCTTTCCTCTTATTTAGTTTTTTTTTTTTTTTTTTTATTATTTGTCTGTAGAAAGAGGTTTTGCATGTTATTTAAATTGATTTGGTAGTTACATTTGGCTAGTGCACTGTATGGCACACATAGAATAGTACACTTATTTACATATATAGATGTACGTTGTTTTGTTTAGATGTTAACTATACTATATAATATACTATATATAATATACTATACATATATATAATATATATACTAATATTCTTTAATCTATAATATAATATATCTAATATACTAAATAATATCAATATAATTATAATAAATATATCATATATATACTATATATATCATTATAAAATTTTACTTCGGACTAAAGTTATGACCTAATCACTATTGAGTCTAAAGTTGTCCATCTCAGAATCTTTGAGCATAACGAACGCTGCCTACCTAAAGGATCAGTTTAATTTTAGGTGCATATGAGTAAGATAATAAAGAGGGAAAGCCGGTCAATAAAAAACTTTTGTTTGCTACTTATCGTCTCACTCATCATCTCTCTCTTCTCTCTACATATATCTAATATATACTATATATATTCTCATATTTTTATATCAATTAATTACTATATATACCTATATATATATATATCATATAATATATTATATTATATATTATTATAAATATACTTCCCTCATCTAGAATTAATTCTTCCAAACGTAGGTTAAAAACTAGTTGAAAAGGCAAATTTGCAATAAGTCCGCAACAAATATTGTAATATACAGCCACATTTCAGTATGAAGATAACTTAATCGAATACATTCAGAAAAAAAGAAAACTTAACTTGAAGATACTCTATCCCCAGCATCTCCAAACACCAATTTACAGGAAACACAGCTTTCAGCAAGGGAGTCAAATTCAGGAACAAGTCTGACACCACATTCAACTTAGGAAGAAGAGTATTTCAACGAACGTGCAAATTGTTACTTAAAATACAATCTTACTTTTTATTTTCGGAACTTTGCTAATCCGACGGTCACCTTAAGTATACTTTGTCTAACAAGATAATATAAATAGGAAAAACTTTGTTTACAGGAAACTTTGTTTATCATCATTAGACATAGGTATTGCAAACTTTGTTTGCACTTTATTAAAGAAATAAGTACCTCAGATTTTTGTGTACCTAATTATTCAAACAAAGATAGAGATTAAGTAAAATCACAGTGGCATAGATTTTCTCCTCAGTCGCTTAATATGTAGACACCCTAGCAAACTTTAATTAAAAAACTCTCATCAGTTTACTGATATAGGGTAAATCGGACGAGACCACCTACATCACACCCAAAGTCCATTCCCAACTATGATGTGAACCCGAGCAGCAACAAACACGCAGCACCCTTATAAAGATATAAATGACAACCGGAGAAAATACCCAGAACTTTCAATCAAGGCACCGTTCTTGATAACCACAGCAAGAAACAACCAGTCAACAAATCGAACAGAAACAGATAGGAACCAAAACAACATAAACCACTATAACTTCCACAATAACACGAACCTCTCCCACACAACACACAAGGAACTAGCGACACTAAAACACACCCGACAACCCTCACAAGGCAGCACACCTCTCAACGCAACATAACGGGCATTCTTTCATCATTCAATCATCACTCTGGCAATATGTCGGACCACTCACTTATTTGAGATCTCCACACCATCACCCGACGAACCTTTCACGAGATCCATTCTCTCTTATTTACTCACCCAAACTGCGAACAACATCTTGCATCGCCATCTCTCACTTTTCTAATACTAGAACTTTTTCTTATACAAACAACTTTCCATCCACCGACATCAAAAGAAAACCAATAGAAAAATACTTCAAGGCAACCTATTACGCTAATACAAAATAAGTCAACCCAAGCAATAAGATCTCAATACTTTATACCGAAGCTTTGGAAAAATGTTTAAACTAACAGCAGTTGAATCAAATCAAAGAACAACTTAGAACGACCTTATAACATGGACCTTTCCTTGCATTTTGCACCCAGAAATCAGATGTTTTGCCATATTAAAATAAATTTATAAACCTAATTTCCGCATACAATTAACGGATAAGTTTTAAGGAATTCTTCTCGCCTCTACATTATGTCACCGAAGCCTTTAAAAACCAATGCACACAAATGTGTTTTGACTCGAATCAAGAAACAATCGAAGAAACGCTCCGTCTATACTGGACCTTCTCCTTGTTAATTCAACACTACTTCAAATCCAAACAATTTCCCAGCAATGCCACAAAGAAAGAATTTACGTCGAAATACCAACGACGTCAACAGGCAGACATCTCCAAGACAAAACCTCCACTGTAAGCGATCATATTTTAATCTTAAAAATACTTATTTACCAGCGCCCCCCCCCCAGGGTGGCGCTAATTGCTCAGGTTAAGAGCCTATGCTTTAGATCTTTTGAATCTATCCTCAACTGATATGAAAGTATTACAAAATTATTTGCACTTTATATGAATAAATCACTATTTTCCTGCACTTCAACCACTGTCTTGCTCACGTTTACTATATGCTCCTTCTTGGACACTCAATTAAAATATGCTATTAATTTGAATTCTTACTGTTAATTTATCCAAAAGTTAACTTTGTTTACTTATTAATTTCCTTTTCCTCATTGAAAATGTTTTTAGAAAGCTTTTCGAATGCACTCAATATGCATGCATTTGAATGATTGGTTATCGCTTTATGTAATATAACATTACTTTCCACTTCGTAAGTAATTAGCGGTGGACAGTAATGTGCTACCCTCAACTCGTATACATTACTATCATGTTTCAACAACTTATTGCTAAACAACAATCTTGCGAAAAGCCAAAAAATTATTGCCCTACGTGCACACAAATATCAGTCATATAAAAGCACGTTTCTGTATCACATCAGAAGAAATAAAGGATCACTTGGAAGATCACTTTTCTGCAAAGAGCTTCTCCAAAACATCAAATACAGAAAAAGCAGCTCTCACGCAAGGGCAGTCAGAACTGCAGGAAAAGTCCGTACACACCCAATAATTTAAGCTTAAAGAAAGAGTATCTTCCTACTAATACCTTGAATACAATCATTTTTCATATTTGCGAATCTGTTAATTCGCAAAAGATAAACTTGAGGATAATACTAATCGTTTAATAAGAGCCATATACTACATAAGGAAAATTATGCTTCTCAAAAGAAATTCCTTTGCTAATTCAAAATCACTTTAAATGAACATCAAGTCGTATTAGCAAACTTCGGTTGCACATTTACTCAAAGAAATAAGGACCCTCAGCGGACTTTACGATGCCTATTTTACATACACAAAAAGATAAGTGTGAAAAAAAAAACACATAGTGTTGTCATTTTACTAAAGAGATAAGTAATCCATGCCTCACTTTTTTCACTGTCCGTAGTTGCTGAACTACAAACCACTTTTCTTAAACTCTTCATCACTTTAACTTAATATAGCGGGGACCTCAAGAAGAGAACCAATCTCTCAAGACTCAAGTTATTTCCTATATACTATCTTATATAATATATATATTATACATATATATATATAATATATATATAATATAATATATTACTAATACTTAATCTATAATATATATATATATCATATATATAAATATATATATATATAATAAACTCATAATCGGACTAATCCGAAACATCGCGAACTATTTTCGCACGTACCAGTATGCTTATTGGTGTGGTTAAGTGTATTTGTAACAAAGTCCGTTACTTCTAAGCAATCATATGCAAACTAACCGAAACCACACCTAGAGCTAGAAACCAGCCATGCGAATCAATTAGATTTCGTCCCGAGAAGGTCTCCATTAGCACTCCTTACAGAGCGAAGACGACGGAGCGGGGAGCTTCGAATCCCCAATTCTAGTCCCATAACGGACTCGAGCCAACCTAAAACATATATTTTTCCAGTAAGGGAGCTCGAACCGCATGGGGGACAAGAGAAGAGACCCCCCCCCCGACAACTACATATAGATCATGCGGTTCTAACTCATACGGGGTGTTCGTATAGTATATAATCATACAACCAAGACGTTCATACTATTTAAAACTGAGTACGCAAAAAGACGCGACGTCGACAACCCCAAAAATCTTAATATACAATAGTTCTACTCGAAAATTTCTACCTGATCCTGATATAATATAGAAATATAATATATTTATATTATATCAAATAATAATAATATCTAATAAATATATAAATATCATATATATATATATAATACATATATATAACTTAAAAATTATATATATATATATAATATATACTATATACTACATAATATAATAAATATAATATATCTCTTTTTCACTTTCCGTACTATCGCTAATGAATAACAGTTTATTCCACCATTTCTCAGACCAAATAAATATCACCCTAGAAAGAAAAAAAAGAATTTTCAATTGCAGCATAATATCAAATGAAACGATGACAAGATGATCCATGACGATGTTCGTCCGGTCATGACCACATATGAAAACGCATCTTCTTCGCATGTCTTATAGGCGCACGACAAACGGGACCTACAGCAACCCGTCCCTTCCCCTTTCATGCATTGACAAAATAATACTCTATGGACCAGCCGTTGCGTATCTCTATCGCCTAGAAGCACAGCTTCTCTGGAGAGCTCCTAGGAAGGCGAGTTTTGAGGTAATGAGGAGAATGCTAGTCTACATGAAAAGAAGGGCGAACACCCTCACTGAGGTAGCTTAACACTCGAGGCACTGGAAATCCAAACACGCTTTAGCGCCGAGAAAGGCTTTCTGGGATGTCTACCTTGGGTTTGTTAAGAGTTTTCCGAGAGCCCGAAGGCAGCAGACGCGGACCAACACATGGACCAGGAGCAAAAAGCTTTCCGGAGATTATATATATCATATATCAATCATATAACTAATAATAATTACCATATATATAAATATATATAATAATATATATATATTATATAATATAACATATATCTATATATAATCATATAATATTAAATAAATATACCCATATATATATTATATCATATATAATATATATATAATATAATATAATAACTAATATTACGGTAATCACGCGCCATTTGCAATCCGTAAGCGGTCCGAAATCTGAAGTATCAGGACTTCGCAGT
>JABUQX010064180.1:0-22306 GCA_015478945.1 Trachelipus rathkii | reverse complement strand
AAAAGAGAGAGTATGGATCACGCAACAGATCATACCAACAGCAATAGGTCGGAACTAGTTTCTTGTTCGCAGTCACACTTCTAAATATTTCATCTTGTTGCAAAATACTGGCAATTTTTACACGTGTCTACTGCTTCAGTAGAAAAACTTTTCAACATAAAGACTTCTGGAAACTTACTTGAGAAATTTGGAGATGAAGACTTACTGGACTTGCCTCCTCTACTAGCATCGAAATATTGACATAAATAACTGAAGATGTTAGTATTATACGCCTTCTCGGATTTGCTAACTAATCATAGCGGATTAAGTTACATCTAGGTAAGATGATTTTAGTAATTTATATAAATTATTTGCATTTTTTTAGAAATTTAAGATTTGGTCCTTCCACTATATATATATATATATATATATTATAATATATATAATATATATATATTTAATAATATATATATATATCATATATATATTATTATATATATATATATATATATATATATATATATATATTAATATGTACTATATAATTGATAATATATTATATATAATAATATATATTATATATATTTATATATATATATATATATGTATTATATATATATATTATATAATTATATTATATATATATACTATATATTACTATATAAGTAAAACGATTTTTGTCTGGCGCTCCCGAAAAAAAATCAGGAGACGCACTGTATAGTATATATTATATATAATATATTATATAATAATTATATATAAATATATATATATATACTATATTATATATATATATATATTAATATAATATATTTATATATTATATATATAGTATTTAACGATTATTAGAAGGTGGTAAGAGTTATTGCGTGGCGTACGAACTGAGTAACGCCAACTGTACCAGCACAGCGAGGAAAAGGACATGGAAGAGAAGTGACTAACTTAACTCCAGCATCTGTGAGCTGATGATTACACTGAACTAACTCAAGGTCTACGTCATCAAAGATCAATCAAGAGGTAAAGCGCTCTCATTGTATTAAGTGGCTGCGGCGAATAGACAGACAAAGCTGTCAGACTACTTTCAAAATGAGAAGTTAGTGCTCTTGATACATCTTTTTTAAGATACAATACTCGCAGTTGCCGTTTAGGTCTGCGGGTGAGCGATTGTGTTCTCGCTTGGGGGAAAGATATCTGAAAGAGCGCAGAGAGAGGGAATTTCTCTGTCAGATTAATCATCAATATGCTTATTAAACAAACAAAATCCATGTTTTTTTTCTATAAACCAATAAATAAATATGTATATATTTTTTTTCATTTGCTTTTTTTGTTTTTTCCCTTTAAAACCATTATTTTAAATTTATTATATTTTATTTATATTTGTATTTAATTGTCATTTTATAAATTTAATGTTTTGATATGTTTTTATCCAAAGAAATTTGCCTTTTGATTCAAACTCACTCAACTTTATTTTTAACAAAGAATTTTTCATTCTCAACATATTTGAATTATTCAATTATACTATATATTATATATTATATTATATATATATAATATATAATATATATATTATATTATATTCTTATATATAATATAGTTATATATTATATATATATATAGTACATATATATTATAATATCTGTATATATATATACTATATTATATTATATACTATATATATATATAATATATATTTATACTATATTCTTAATATATATATCTATATTATATATATATATAAATATATATATTATTATTTATATAAGTATATATATATATAATATATATATTTTATATTAATATATATAATTATATACTTATATCTACTAGTATTCCTTATTTATATACTATAATATATATTATAGTGGTGGTAAAAACTGGTTTTTACATAAAACAATAAAAGTCATATTTTTTTTTTTATTATTTTTTTTGTTTTTTGACCTTTAAAATTTTTTTTTATTATAGAGTACTTACATCATTTATTTTAATGCTTTTATTAGTTTTTGAACCAAAATATTTATATTATGCACTCAAAAACAACAATTTAATTTTAAACAAAGATATTTTTTCACTTTTTGGAATTTTATATATATATATATATATATATAATATATGATATATATATATACTATATATAATATATATATATATAATATAGTATATATTTATAATATATATATATAATATTTATATGTATATATTATATTTATTATGATATATTATATATATATATAATATCTAGTATATGTATATTATATATATATATTATTATATATAGTTATATATATATATATAATATATATATATATATTTTTATAATATATCTTATTATATACTATATATATAATATATATATAATATATATGGAGGCATACATTCCATTTCTCTATTCCTGAAACTAAAACTGATAAATCTTTGTTTATCAGAAATTATGCGTCTTCAAATCTCAGAAACTCGTGCTTTTACACGATTTTCGTCCCGAAATGACAAAATGGCTCTTTGCGACCCTGATGAACTTTTTTCCTAACAGAAATGCAACAATTCTTTCTGGTACTCTACCTCACACTCTTTTTGACATCTTTGTATTGTTATAACATGTCATCTCAAACTGTTGCTTTCTATCTCTCTTCTCTGTATCTCTATCGGTAATACTGCTGTCTTAGCTTCTACTAAAGCTGAACTGTTTGCTCAACTTTTTCCCCTAATTCCACTCTAGACGGTTCCAGATTTATTCCTCCTCTCTGATTAAAACATTATTGTCTGCACTCTCTGTGCTTTAGCACTAGGAAAAGTGGAGAGCGCTGAATTATCTGCTCCAGTGGTCTCATAATTAAGCTTCTGAGCTGCACACTGCCTTGGTAAAGATATTTCCCCTCAATGCTATTACTCAACCTTTTCACCTGTTGGGATATGAGTGCTTCATTCAGCATTGATGGAAGCGGGCCCCAGTCAACAATTCAATCTATCGTCCTAATCCTTTTAACCCCTGTTCTTCACAAGGGTTTTAGAATCTATTCTTAACAAGAACGACTTTAGAAACGTCTTTCCGATGAAATTAAATATATTTATAGCACTTTTAAATCTATATATTATCCAGATAGTTTCATATCTAAAGCACTTAAGAAAGCAAAAAACAAGTATTACAACACTTTCAACTAAAAGAGGAAATGTTCATTTTTTGCCCACTCCGAATATACCTATACATTCAACTTAAAAACAAGTAGACTACCAAAAAATATTCATGTTGGGTTCAATCTAACATATCAGCTCAAAAAAACATATTAAAACGTCCCAAACGAATGGAAAACCATGTCCTAAGTAGTATCTATCATTCCGTGCAACACATGCAACCTTACCTACATGGAGATCGTGATTTGAAAGTAAGAAAAATACACCATTATGATCTGAATACTGACATGTCAACTCGGCTTAGCCACCATAGAGGTACTCTTAAATCATCATATTACAACATGAACGATTTCATTCTGTGACCAGAATAATCATACACGTAAAATCGTGAAGTCATGGTCTGCATATATGATAATTGAAAAATGTAAATAATCGGTGAGGTTGAAGGATGGATTTTTTTCTACAATGAATTACATAATATCGATCAATTTTTTTCACAGCACAAGAAGAAAATAAAAACCAACTATTGACTTTCCGATCCTGCGAATTCTAATAAGTAATTTTTCTGTAATATGAGAGACGACGCGTGATCGAGGTGCAAGCTAGTTATATAATGTATATATGTTTTGTAAGTGTTCTAATTAAATATTTTATAGCGATTAAAAAGTGTAAGATTTTCTAAGTGTCCAGTTTCAAAGCAGGTGATAATTATAATATAATAGTAATAATATATATAGTATATACGGTATTAGGTATTAGTTATATATATATATATATAATAATATATAGTATATATATATTATATATATACTATATATATTATATTAATTATATAAATATTATATATATATAATATAATATATATATCTATATATAATCTATATAATATACTTATATTAATTTATATATATAATATATAATATATATATATGATATTATATAGTATATATATTATATATATCTATATATATTATATAGTATATATATTCATTATCCATTAATTTGTTTAGTCTTAATAGTTTTGATCTTATCATACTAAACAACGTGAACTGCTCACCATGGAATTGTTTGTTTCCCTCTTTATCATAAATTGACTAAAAAAGAAAGTAGGTTTTTTCTCGATCATGAATATTCCACAAATACATAAATAAATAAATAAATAAATAAAAAATAAATAAATAAATAAGATAATAAATAGAATAAATTAAATTAAATAACTAATAATAATATAATAATAATAAAATAATGAATAATATAAAATATAATAATAATAATAATAATATAATAGAAAATAATAATAGTAGTAATAGTAATAACATAGAAATAATATAATAATAACATTATAACAAAATAATAATATAATAATAGTAATAATAATGAATATTATAAAATAATCAATAATAATAATAAAATAGAAATAATAAAGTCATAATAATAATAATATTAATATAATATATAATAATAATAATATAATAATAATATAATATAATATAATAATAATAATATAATAATAATAATAGAAATAATATAGCAGTGAATTAGTAATTAATAAGAAAATAATAAATAATAACAATAATATAATAATAATTACTAATATATAATAATATAATAATAATAATAATTAATTAAAAAGAAACCGGAAATATTAGGAATGATAAATACTAATAATAATCAAATATATAAAACAATAAATATTAATAATAAATACTAAAGTTTAAATAATTTTATTAAATATAATATAATGTAATAATAATCATAATAATAATAATAATAATAATAATAATAATAATAATAATAATAATAATAATAATAATTAATAATAATAATATAATATTATTATTATTATTATTATTAGATTATTATATTATTATTATTATTATTATTATTAATTATTAATTATTATTAATTATTATTAATTATTATTAATTATTATTATTTATTATTATTATTATTATTATTATTATTATTATTATTATTATTATTATTATTATTATTATTATTATTATTATTTATTATTATTATTATTTTATTATTATTATTATTATTATTAATTAAAAGGATGCTTAGAAATGATGGATAGAAATCGCGAGTATAGATACACTTCGAAAGGTGGAAGCTAAGAAATGAAAGGCTTTTGTGCATACTCATACCGAAAAACTTGATATTTCACACACATTCCAAAGATGCACTTAAACATAGAAGATTAAATTTCCAGGAGTAAATAGAGCTTTCTTTACCAAAGCCATACAGGCAATCATAGGTAAAGTCCGAAGAATTGAGATACTTCCATATATATATATATATATATAATATTATATATTATATTATAGTTATCTATATATATATATATATATTATATTATATATATATATAATATATATATATTATATATATATAGATATATATATATATTATATATATATATATACTATATATATATATAGCTGTATATATATTATCGTCAAAATACGCAACTAGGGTAAATATCACTCGCAGGAACAGGAAAGCCCCTAACTCATGATATCTTACTATCCTGACCAAGCAGCATTGACTTTCGTGGCGCACTCGCAGAGATTCGTTGCCGCAGGACAGACCTGGTTATTTGGAATCCTCACCACTGGTAATGACTTGCACAGGTGGGGTAGGTTTATTGTCGGGGGTATAATGCAGCGAACGGATCATTCACAGTACGGAACGATTCGATAAAACAGGAAACATTTGACAGGATAAGTGCGTCAACTTCAAGAGATAATGCTTTGCAGATAACACTCCACGGCCGAAGACCCGGCCACCCGGGCTACCTTGTCGATGGTTCGTGTAGCGCTACACACGATTGCACGATGTCAACGGTACCCAAGAATTCTGACACATGATCTGCCGGGAGGACAGGTAGGCAAAGACCACGACACCACGTGAAGACCGATTATAAGGTTGCGTGATTAATGAGACTATCACACAACGGCGCGACATATGTTAGATAAAGCTGGCGGATAGGTAACAGCAGTAGGAGTGAGTGATCATACACGTAGCGTAGCGCCTTGCGAACAATAATTAACCGGCCCGGGCCCTGCATTAGGGTTAACCGCACACAGGCAACATGGAAGGGGACGACTGGCATTTGGCAGTGCACATTCATTGGACGGTCGAAGATTGGGCAAAGGTGCTCTTTACGGAGAAGTCGAGAGTGTCTCTTCTGTACGCCTCGACAGGAGTGGCTAGGAGTAATATCCGACGAAGACGGAGAGGTTGCGCAATGCAATGTGCTGCAAGGTGCCCGCCTTTTGAGTTGGTAGGTTTATGGTCTAGCGGTAGTCTCTTTTATCGGGAGCCTACGGATTCACATCCTTCGATGAGCACTCTTACTGCCGTAAGGTAATATCACAGACATCGCTCGAACATAATGTCGTCCATTGCCCGTACTCGTGACTCTTTCAGTCGTATTCTGAACAATCGCAAGACACACAAGGCCCAATGTGTGGATCTACCTTAGGACGGTTCAAATTACGGCGTAGGAGTGGCCATATATAGTCCAGACCTCAACCCAATCGAACATTTGTGGGATTTCCTGAAAAGTCGGATCCGATAGTGCAACCCCTCCACGACCCTCCGCGAACTTGTGAGCGGCATTGCACGACGTATGGGATCAATTCACTGTCCAGGACATTTCGCCATTTCGGAGCCATGACAGGGGACGGTATCATGGCGTCATTCGTTGCCAGAGGGGGTCCTACCGGTAAATGAGCCAAGACACAACCCCACCCCGCGGCCGTGCCGTACGTCCAAACATTGTGTTGTTTGCAGCGCCTGCACTTCGAACCCTATCCTGCGCTGAGACATTTGGCTGCACATTGGCCTCACATCTATCAACCTACGGTCTGGGGAGAATCCACCATGTTAATTGATCGTCGTTCATAAAGTGTCTGTTGCGTTTCTTCAAGCTTTCTCTACATTCTTCGCACGTACCCTTGTGTGCGTTAAATTTTGACGAGGTGGGTATATATATATACATATATACTATTATATATATATTATATATACTATATTATATTATATATTATTAATATATTTATAATATAATATAATAGGGGTGGAGGTATATAATATATCTATTAGTATATATATATATTATATTATATTATATATTACTATATAAATATATTAATATATTATATATATTATATTATATATATATATAATATATATATATATATATATTATATATAATTTATATATATATATATATATATTTTCTATTACTATTATATATATATATTATATATGCTTATAGTAATTTCTTTACAGCAAACTATTATTTTTTCAATCAGATTATCTCAAAAACTAACAATAGCATACAGGAAAAGAATAATTGCGGAATGCTGGTCCAATTTTAGTGCGGATAATGTAAAAAAAAAAAAAAAAAGAAAAAGCATATCTCAAAAAAATACAATAGGCTTACAAGCGAAATTAATACTTTTTGAATCCTTGTAACATTTTAGTTAGGAAAATGTAAAAAAAAAAAATAAATAAAATATGATATGGCTATTTTATTTTTAGGAGCAGGGGGACATATATATATATAGTAATATATATATTATATTATATATATATTCTATATTAATATATATAATATATATATATAATTAATTATATATATTTATATATATATTATATATATATATATATATTTATATATATTTATATTGTTAAAGGTATTACACGGCAATGTAGGGGTCTCGAGCCGACGGGAACAGGGGGGGACGTTTTTCATATCCCGTAGGGGAGGGCGGAGGAACCCGCGACACCAAATATGCCAAGAGCGGGTCCGTGAGATCCTCCCGAGGAGGGAATTTAGTCTACACCGTAGTTCCCCGAAGGCCGAGAGACCCCGATCCTGCCATCGGTGTGGTATTCCCTTGGGGTATTCTTTAGTAAAGAAAAAAAGCAAAATTTAATAAAAGTCTATTTATTTTTAACGAGTAACCATTAAAAGGTCTCTAAATGCTCTCTAATCATATTACTATTTAATAGAAAGTCTATTTAATTTTAACGAGAAACCATAAAAGGTTCTAAATAGGCTCTCTAATCAGATAATATATAATTAATTAACAATTAATTTTTTTTTTCTTTTTTTTATCATTTTCCTATTAAAATTTCAACAGGGTTCCAATTAGTATTTTTTTTATGTGTAGCTATTTTAGTTCTTGAGATTTTTTTTTTTTTTTTTTTTTTTTTTTTTCTTTTTTTTTTTTTTTTTTTTTACATTTTTCGATATAAACTGATCAGCATTCCAGTCAATTTAATTCTATTCTGAAGCTAGGTAGTTTTTGAGATATGATAATGGAATTGAAGAAATTTTTGCTGTTAATGAAATAAATCTTTCATATATATTAAGTGACGCATAGTCCCGCTTTAGGTGGGAGTCCATATTTTTGTTTGAATAAACGGTCCTTAAAATAGAAAAAAATGTCCTGCTTTTTGAGAAGTTCCGCTTTTTCCAGAGAGATCGCTATTTTTCCTTTTTCAAATAATGTATCATAGTTAATATTAACTTATAAACTCTTTCCTGGACTGAATTCATACTTTGACAGTCAGAACATATGTCCGGAGGTTGTGAATAATGTTTTTTTTATTGAAATTCTCCCCTTGCGAAAATTGGCTTCTTTCCTTCTTTCATAAGGCAGTTCTTTTCACAAGTTGTTTGATGATTGAAGAGAAATATTATCAGCGTAGAGTAATTGCATGAGAAATATCCATATGAAAGAAAAGCATTACAGTCGAGAAGAGACCCTGTGTTTTTAACAACAATTCGTTCGAGGATATTAGGCCAGCTTGGAAGAAGAGGGAGTAAATTTTTCTGAGGTAAAGACCGTAAGAAAATAGTTTTGTGGATTTTTTATGATACTTGTTTGAAGTATTTGGATCATACAAAGTTTTCATTTTTAAGATTTTGAATTTATGGATGGATTTCGCTAAGGAAAACCCAAGGGATATCTCAAAATGTGAAGAAAAAACAATGGATTTTTGCGTCAGGAGAAAGAGGTTTTGACGCGAAGAATGATTGCAATTTGTTTGACTAGGAGTTTACGACGTGTTCGACAAATAGTATTAGGCGGGAAAGTAGAACGAATGGATGTTCGAATCTAGTAACAGACAAACGGGGGTGGAAGTATTTACTTTCTTAAGAATCGTAATATTTCTCATAAACATTTGTCGGCATTAGTTCAATATATCCTTTGTCTCTGGGAACAAATGCTCAGGAGAACGTGCGTTTCTCAGTGTAAATAGATCTGAAATTCTGAAAAACCGTCAACCTCAACCTCAAACTCTGACAGGAATTCTTACTACCAAAATAAATTTTGATTAGACATGTATGAGTTCTACAATTTAATTAAATTGTCTCCAGAACTGCTAACAAAATTTCATCTAGCGAAAAATAATATACATAGTGTATTAATATATATAATATATATATATATATATATTATATATATATATTATATATATAATATATAATATATAATTATATATAATACTATATATATTATATATATATATACATTTATATATAAATTATTAATTATACTATTATAATATATATATATATATGATATACATATATATATATATATATATATATATATTATTATAATATATATATATACATAATAATATATATATATATATATATAATATATTATATATATATATATATATAGTATATATTAGTGGTGTGTGTGTGTTTGTGGTGTGTGTGTGTGTGTGTGTGTGTGTGTGTGTGTGTGTGTCCCGATTTTAACTAAAAAAATCTGGTCATATACATATAATAATACTATATATATATATATGATTATATATATATAGTATATATATATATATATATATATATTATAATTATATATGATATATATATAATCTATAATAATACTATAATATATATATATATATTATATATACTATATATATATATATATATATATATATATAATATATATTATACTATATATAGTCGCTCTCCTTACGTCCACATGTAATAAAAAAAAACTATACAGCTACGGAAAAATAAATAAAGATTTTAATGATCAGGAGACTTTTTATCCATGAAATTAAAAATAAAATAAGATAAAAATTTTGATAAAAATTTTAAATTGGTTAAGAAATGATTAGAAATCTGTATGAAATAGATAATTTTTTGAGAGAACGAAGGAGCTCTAGCGCTCGAAGGAATGTCAAGTTGCAAATGTCAGTAGTAGGAGAGGGATTTCGGTTCGAAAATGACCTTGACCACCTACCTGCTTTACCTTGACTGACCTTGACCTTTGTTTGGCTTGACCTTTTTGACTTGACTTTATTTGAGCCCAATTTTTTACCTTTTTGACCTTTACCTTTTTGGCCTTGCCTTTTTCGAGTCCCAAATTTTTACCTGACCTTGACTTTTTGGGCCTTGAACTTTTTGGACTTTACCTTTTTTTGACCGAACCTTCCGTCTTGCCCATGGGTCAATGTGTGGCCCCACGGTATTTTCGGCAACCCTAATTTTTTTGAGAACCCATTTTTGGCAACCCTAAATTTTTGGCAACCCTAATTTGGCACCTTCCGGCAAGAGGGTTGCGCAAACGTTGCGTCAGCAACCGTCTGTAGCGTATGCCCCCCTATTGTTGGCCCCTATTTTTTCGGCGCTCGGCTCAATTTTTGCACCAGGTAATGTTGGCTACGCCTTGATCTTCCGTGGGTCATTTTTTGCCCACGTTAATTTTTTTGGGGTTTTTTTTTACTTTGTCTTCCATGGGTCAATTTTGGCCCACGGTAATTTTTGCCCTAACCTAGCTACACTACCCTAGCTACACATAGCCCTTACACTCAGCCTCCACATAGACTATCACAAGCCCTATCACCAGCTACCATAGCCCACCTTAGCGCTCACATAGCTCTAATCACCCAGCCTACAGTAGCCTACACCAGCCTCACATAGCCTACATCCCAGCCTACACCCGCTACATACATACTAGCCTACTAACCTGACTAACCTAACTAACCTAACACTAAATACAAACCTAAACTAACCTAAAGCTAACCTGGACTATCCTACACCTACACCATTTAGCTCCACCCAACTTCACGCTAGCGTACACTTATACTAGCCTACCGTCCCAACAACTGTCTTGATGTCTTTAACCTTTTTGACATGATATTTCAGCCTTGACCCTGTCATCTACCATGGGTCAATTTTAACCCACGCTAACTTGATGGCTTTAATGGTTCCCAATCACCGTAAGAAGTAACTAGGGATGTTCTATTAGTGTCTATAAGTATTAGATGAGTGCCAGGTGAGTGCCATGTTGAGTGCCAATGAGTGCCAATTGAGTTGCCAATGAGTAGCCAGTGAGTTGCAATGAGTTGAGTGAGTGCCGACATAGGGCGCAAAGTGAGTGCCACATAGTGCCAGGTGAGTGCCAAGTAACTGAGTGCCACTCTTTTCAAGCCTTTTCTAGCTCCACTGATCTCCGAATACCTAATATGGGTATCTACCCCTAGGGTAATAAGGTAATGAGGATTCGATTGGGTATTATTACAGCTGCTAGGATACTGTCCTAACTATGAGTTTAGTATTTTCTAACACTTATACACACATTCACTATGAACTTATACACACTAAGACACTTATAAGCACTTACACTCTCATAGAACTTACATTAACCATAGACACTTAATAACATATACACTATACATTAACATAGACACTTACATTACCTCACACACTCGGATATTGATTGATGCCTTCAACTTTTGATGCTCTCACTTTGATGCCTCAACATTATAGCACTCTAATTAATGCCTCATTGATGCCTCACGTTTGAATGCTCCGCTTAAGCCTCGCTGATGGCCTCAATTTTTGTTGGCCGTCATCTTGATGACTCATCTTTGATGAAGTCATTTTGGAAAAGATTGTATTTCGATTGATTCATTATTGATGACTCATGTTTTTGTTACCTCTAGATCATAGGCTACCCAACAGGGCTCCACTGTGAGCCTTTGGCGCAAAGACAACCAATCCGCACCCGCCAGGTGCTGACCGCCGCGTTCCCCGCCCGCCGCGTGCGCGCCGCAGGCGCATATTTCCGCGTCCGGGCTCAGCGTTTGCCTTGCAGGACTCGATGATCACGAACCGCCCGCCGCGTGAGCCGTCCGCAGGCGTAATATTCCCGCGAACGAAAATATATATCATGTAAACTTAAATATGCAAAGATTTCTTCTTTTCAATATACTATGAGTCATTCTATATTTTATTTCAAATACTTAAACATTTTTATTAAAACATTTTCGCGAACTAATTATGGTCCATAAAGACCTATTATTTACACTGATATTTTTAACATTATTTTTTACTTAATACGTTTTTACTTATATTTTTTTTATAAATTTTTACAATTTGTATGTAAGAAAAAAAAATCCAGAGTATTTTTAATATTATTCTATTTTATTTTACTACAATTGTAAAGCGAAATTTTACTAAAAACCTTAGACATTGACATATACCTTAAGCGTAAATCATGTAATATCGCATTGAGGTGTTACCGATACACTAGGGGTTGATCTTCTATGTCTTTACTTTCACCTGTTTTAACTGCTTATAACTCTTAGTATTTACTGCTTACTTCTGCTTTACTTGCCTTTTAATTTCTGCTTACTGCTTTAACTTTCTGTTTACTGCTTTAACTTTCTGCTTTACTGTTTTAGCTTTCTGCTTTACTGTTTTACTCACATGTTTTTACTGCTTTTATATACTCATATATTGTTATTAACATTACAATAACCTTAAGCATAATCAGTAAATCAATTAGAGGTGTTATACTACACCTGGGGATTAGTATGCTTTATTTGGTTTTACTGTTTTTTACTGCTTTAAGACTTCTGCTTTAAACTGCTTAACTCCTGTTTTACGCTTTAAGACTATCTGCTTTACTGGCTTTAACTCTCTGCTTTACTGCTTTAACTAGCATGCTTTATGAGCTTTAACTTTTGCTTCTGTTTAACTCATATATTTAGTTACCAATTAAGTTTTCTTTAATATTTTTTTTAATATTTTTTTTTTATTCTTTTTTATGTCTTTTTATTTTCATTTTTAACTGAATTTTGCTTAAATGATTCACCGTTGCAGTCTTCTGCGTATTTAATTCTTTTTCTTTTTATTATTTTACTTTTATTATATTTTATTTTGTTTAAGTACTTTTTATTTTTATTCTTTTATTCTTTTTATTTATTTTATCATTGTACTTTATGATTAATTATCGGTTTTATTATTAATATATTCTTTTTATTTCTTTTTATTTTATTTTTATTATTTTACTTTTTATTAATTTTATTTTATGTATTTTATTATTATACTGTAGTGTTATTTACTTCATGCCTATTGCTATTATTATTTAACACACAGATTTACTTACACTCACACACGGATTTACTTACACTCACACATCGATTAGCTTCACACACACACACACACACAGCACACAGATTTAATTTACACACCAGATTATGACACTTACATTTAGCCATTACACTCACACACAGATTTACGTAACAGACCATACAAGATTTTACTTACAGACGATTTACTTACCAACATGATTTACTTAGCAGTCAGCATCATTCAGACAGATTTACTTACACATCACACACACTCACGCACACTCACTTACACACCCACACCAACGCACACTCACTTAACACCCAACACGCCATTCACTTACACAATAAGAGTTCTAATTCAAAAGCAATTCATTGGCCTAAGTAGCGCTATAAGAGACTTTTACAGCCAATTATAAATCTTGTTTTAAAAAACTAAAATTATTTCAGTTTTAGGACCACCTTAATCTTTTACTATTAAATAAATATATAAAATTATTCATAAATTTGCGAAATAATAGAAGCGTTTGCGCTCCATTCAATCAACTAAAAAAAGACACACAATGCGTCAGCTACAAAGCAACTAAACTTTACAACTCAATTCCACAAAACATTAAAAACGAAATATCTTTCAAGTCTTTTGCTAAAAAAAATAAAAACATCATTTAAATCAATATTAGTATATAAACAACTAACATTGATTTTACTTTTGTAAAATGTACACATTTTATTAACATCAAATTACCTGGTATCATGGTGATTATGGTAACGATTTTTACAATCATCAACCATTTCATTGTAATAATTATTACGTTTAACATTCGTTTTATTAACAATTACAAATATTTATATCACATTTATTATTATTATTATTATTATTATTTTTATTATTATTATTATTATTATTATTATTATTATTATTATTATTATTATTATTATTATTATTATTATTATTATTATTATTATTATTATTATTATTATTATTATTATATATTATATTGTTATATATATTATGAATTATTATATTATATTCTATTATTTATATTATTATTATTATATTATTATTATTATTATTATTATTATTAATTATATTTTATTATTATTATTATTATTATTATTATTATTATTATTATTAATTATTATTATTATAATTCATATTATTATATATTATTATTTTAGTATATCTATTATTACCACGGTCAACAATATTTTGGAACTAAAAACGGGAATGAGTTTCTATGAAGTATAAGTGTCCTGAATGCGAAATGACGTTATCACGTCAACAATTGTCTTTATGAGCATTACTGAGTCAGCTTGAAACACGAAAAATCGCTAGAAAATATATAATGCTCTCGCTGAGAATTTTGTAGTATGCTCGCAGTTACAAAGTTGTTTTTCAGTGTAAAGGTTAGTTTTTTTTTTTATAGTCTTTTTATATATATATATAATATATATATATATAATATAATAAATATATATACGAATATATATATATAGATATATAATATAGTATATATATATATATATATATATATATTATATATATATTATATATATATTTACAGCGCATTAATGTTAATTTAGTTTTTAAATATATATTTAAAAAATATGAGTACCAAACGTGTTTGTCATAAATTCTCCGAATGTCTTTTTGCTGCTTAGTGGAGAATATACTATCGAAAAGTCAACGGAAAAAACCAAGTCACTCAATTGTTTAAACGGGCTTATAACACATTAATTTTAAGTGTGCGTTGGGTGACTAGGATAAGCCATGGGCCCCACACTAACATCTGCATAGATTTATTTCAAATTAACCCAGTGGTTAAAAGGGGAAAAAGCGCATTTGCCCTTTGGATGCCGATGTATTGGATGGAGCAAAGAAATCATATACAGGATTGCTACTTTTGCTAACAAATGTTAGTGGCTTCAATTCAAAAACTAAGCAAAAACTAAACATTTGCCCATCCGGACAATTAACTCAGCCAGGAGACCGGTCCCCCATAATGATGAGAACCTACCGATTCCTATAGCACCAGCTTCTTGGAAAGAGGTTCCTGACTCAGATGAAGATGTTTGACTCTAATGCTGGAACATCGGTTGCTGCAGATATGCCATATATCCCAGACGAATCAAATGCAACACCACACATGATTACGCAACCGGAACTAAATGATTTAGTACGAGACCTGTATTTCTCAAAACAGCAAGCTGAAATCTTAGGTTCACGTCTGCAGGAGTGGAACTTGTTAGATCAAAGGTTAATATCAAGTAGGTATATTAGAAATAAAACAGTAAGCTTTAGAGAATATTCACATAAGAGTAACTTTAATAGTTCACTGTTCCGATGTTAATGACTATGCTCTTGAGCTGTATTCCGTATTTAGATATGAATGGCGCTTATTCATAGACGCTGTCATAAACTAGCCAAAAACCGTCTATTGCATTAACATCAAACAAGTTCCCTCAATCCGGTTCCGCATGTGTTGCGAAAGAATGAAACCTATAAAAGATGTCGAAATATTAAGGCTATTAAATATTAGATCACCACAGTGGCTTATCTTTGTCGATCGTATGAAAGTCTGTTGGACTCTTTTCTTGGTCTACAGTGAGGATTCACCAAACACTGTTGTTTTTGTGTTTATGGGCAGCCGGGAAACTAAGCAACATTACGTACGAAAAACATGGAAAGAAAAGATACATTTACCCCGGACAAAGAGAATGTTAATTATAGGCCCCTTGTAGATCATAAGAGAGTTATTTTACCACCATTACATATTAAACATGATGAAGAATTTTGTGAAGGCCATTGATAAGGAAGGAGATGGATTTCAATATTTATGTGACGTTTTTCGTGGCCTTAACTAACGCTAAATTGAAAGAGGGCGTTTCGTCGGACCGCAGATTCGGCAACTAAACGTGACCCCACTTTTGACAAGAAATTAAACCATATGAACTATCTGCATGGAATTCTTCAAAGACTTATTACAGTCCTTGAACAAACGAAGTTGAATAATAGCGACATTCATGTAGAGAGGTTGCTAGTTAAATTACAAGAACTAGGCTGCAGAATGTCACTAAAAATAACATTTTTTACATATTTTTATCTGACATGCTTTCCACCAAATCTCAGGGCAGTTAAGCGAATGAACAAGTGAAACATTCCAGCCAGAATTACAGCAAAATCGAAATACGCGTATCCAGCAGATGGATGAAGCAAGAATGATGTGATACTGCTTGTTTCTGAAAAGAGAAGACACTCCAGAACAAAAGAAAAAGTAGTTATCGAAGTTCAATGTTCGCACAATTCAGTAAAATAAGGTAAAAATATATATCATTTTATATGTGTGCTAATGCATTTATAACATACATGTATTAACTCAGGACATCTACTCTTAAATTGACTATAAAATAAATTTAATTTATTATTCAAGTTTAATAATAATAATATATCTTTGTTACACAGACGCAAAATTTGGATGTAATTAACCTAACTTCTGAAGCTTGTAAACTCCAAGAAACTATACGTGATACTAAGAAATTTCTAAAGTTCGAGAATCGCATAAAAAATACGCTTATAGTTCCCCTAATTTTAATTTCAGTTACCGAAAAATTTCCCAAAATTTGTTGACCAGTGTTATTATATTTTTATTATATTATTATTATTATTATAGTTATTTTATTATATTATATTTTATTATTATATTATATTATTATTAATGTATATTATTATATTAATTTATATTTGATTATTATTATATATTATTATTAATTATATATTATTATTATTATTACGGTTATACCTTCATATCAGTATAATAAACATATATCACTAAGGAATCTTTTTCAACAATATTTATCTAGATGAAAATTTATATTATATGTATTATTATTGATTATTATTATATATTATTATTATATATTATTATTATTATTGATTATATATTATTATTAATTATTATTATTATATTATTATTATTATTATAGTTAGTATTTAGTTATTATTTATTATTATTATTTTTGTTAATTATTATTATTATATTTATTATTATATTAATATTATTATAATTATTATTATTATTATTTATTTTATTATTATTATTCTTATTATTAATTCTATTATTATTAGTATTTATTATATAATTATATTATTATTATTATTATTATTATATTATTATTGATTATTATTATTATATTATTATTATATGTATTATTAATGCTATTGATAATATTTATGTGATTATTTATTATCTATTATTATAATGATTTATTACTATTATATTATTATTATTTATTATATATATTATTAATAATTATTATTCATTATTATATATATATATTATTATTATTATATATTATTATTATTTGCAGCTGCAATAAAAATTATGAATGATTATATATTATTACCTATGCGATGGGTAGGTGCGTCGTATAAACAGGAAACAGTTATTTAGTAGAAGAATATGACGCAAGTCGAAAAGAAAGACCCTCCCCCTTACCGTCCCCTTTATACCCTTAAGTGAGAACTCGTCGCAGTCAGGAAAATCTACAATGGGGTTTCAAGAGACTGCGACGGAATCTCACTGTGGTATCTCGTCAATGTGGGGATCATCCCCTGGGTCAGGCCGTACAACCATATCCCCTCACAAAACCACGTAATTCACTCTTATGATTCACATTTCTTCTCGTCTCTGCCAAATTCACATTCCTCTCCTTCAGTTATTTCTTTACTGACACAATCCACTTTTTCCTCATCTCCCAGCCGGTCGATTCTCAGCACATTCACTATTGTACATTAATTTAACCAGCCGACTATCATCCATTCTTTCTATATCGTAAAAAAAATCTCAATGTACTCTCGTTTATTCTCTCATTTATGCATTTATTCACGCCACACAGTTAATTTTTTTTAATAAAAAGTACTCATTTCACGATTGAAAAATTTTGACCGTTTTTTGTTTTTTTTTTCCCTTTTTACTCGTGTTTGCATTCATCAATTCTTCCCATGACCTAACATGCCCCTAAGATTGTCCATCTGAACACATTATACCTTAGATCTATAACTTTTATTCCAGACCGTAGTTTCACTACCATACATTATTAACACAGGTAACAACAAACTCTCATGCAAAAAAAAGTAGCGCACTCAAGACGTAGTCCCTTTACTTTCACCAAGAATTTAACTGCACTTGCCACCATCCTACCATTCACAACTTTCCTCCTACACTATGCTTTATCCGTTTCCTTTTCATCCGACATATATCCTTAATATTTAAACTCAGACACTTGTTTAAGTTGCTCATCATCTATCATAACTTCAACCCTCGGACTCCCCTCACATACCACCATAAACTTACTCTTATCTATATTTACTTTCAGACACCTCTTTTTACACACCCTGCCAAACCCCTCTACCAATCCTTTCAAACTCTCTTCAAATTCACCACACAAAGCTAAATAATCCGCATATAATAAGTAAGACACCCTCCACTCTCTTAAATTCTCCATCATTCTAACAACGTCTGCTGCTACCCATACCTCTAATTCTTTCATAACTCCATCAATATATAAATTGAATAACCAAGGAGACATAACACACTCCTGCCTCACTTCGCTATTAATATTAAACCAACCACTTTCAGCTGCATTTATTCTTACACATGTTTCACTATCATCATATATACTTTTGATTCCTTTTGGAAGCTTACCACCAACGCTATATATTACTAACACCTGCTCTGGAGTTTCCCTAATAATCTTTTGCAAATCCATAATACCAAAGTACAATTTCTTCTTCTTCTCTCTCATTTTCTCATTGATTTGTTTCAACGTAAAAATTTGATCTACATTTCCTCAACCACTTCTTAATGCACCTTGTTCTTAGCCTATCAACCCCTCAATCACTCGAAGTAGTCTTTCGACAAAAATACGAGCATGTACCTTCCCTACAAACTCAAATAACTAAGCACCCAATAGTTCCAACAGTTTATTTTATCCCTCTTACCCTTATATAAGGGTACAATTACTGTTCTCCTCCAATCCCAAGGATCTAAACCCTCCATAAACGCTTTGTTACCACAACTCCAATCCATCAATCACATACTCGCCTCCATTTATCATGTCACCAGTAATTCCATCTTCTTCTTTTTTATTACCATTTCTTCAACTTCTCACTTTATATTGCCTCGTTCTTACTAATTACATCATCCCAAAATACCTGTTCCTTCTTGCACCATCAAATCCCACACACAATTACTATCACCTCTTCATTACTGCAAATGTTGTGCAGATTTTCGAAATGTTCCATCAACACGCTCCTCACATCTTCTTCATCAGTTACGAAAGCACCATCCCTTTTCATTATTCTATTCAGATTCCCCTTATTCTTATTCTTAACCTTTCGCACTTCATTCCAGAAGGGTTTCCTATTCCCATGTGAATCCACATTCATCCTCCTTCTAAACATTTCATTTACCTCATTTTTCCTCCAACGTATGCAACTTTTAGTTTTCCTTTTTTTCTTCTTATATTATTCCAATCACCTTTCTTTTGAAACCTCATCATTTGCGTTTAGTACATTCAACAACACCTATTTCTTATTTTTAACAACTTGCATTATCTTTTTATTACACCACTCACTGTTAACATATTTTCTTCCTACTTTAGCACATCCAAACACTTCTCTGGCGCCTCTAACAAACACTTCCTTCATTTGCGTCTAGATTTGTTCAGCTTCATCTTGTTCACATTCAACTGATTTATTTTCAAACACTCTTAGATATTTTCTTTATTACCTTGTTCACTTAACTTCTCACTTTTAATTCTTTCCACTTCCTTCCTTATCACCTTCCTCTCCATTGAAACCCCCCCTAACTTAATCTTACTTAAAAAACATAATGAACCGATAATCTTATCCCTAGCCCCCCTCACTGATTTAATATCCATCACATATTTATTATGAAATCCGTTTATGTTAATTTGTAGTATGTTTATGCTTGAGATTTTCAAACTTAAATTTAACCAATAGAAGTCTAGTACTCATACAAACAAAATTCACCATAGCTCTGTGCCACAGGGCGCTCATCGGAATCGCAACTCTTTCTCTAGAACTCTTCTCTAAAACTTTCCACTCCAGCACACACATTTCCAACCACACCACGCATCTTCACCACTCCCTTTCATCTTTGTTTCAGTTACAGCGAGGAAATCAAATTTACTCATTTTAAATATATCAATTATATCTCTCCTCTTCTCCTCATCATTTATTCCTCTGGCATTCCATGTACCCATACGATTCATACATTCATACATACGGCGATCATGACCTTCTCCGAGGCAAGCATTAGCATTTCTGGCAAAAGATAAGTGGTTGAGAATAGCCTACCCAACTACCACTGTCCATTTAGTCGCCTTTTACGGCACGCAGAACATACGCTGATGGAATTCTTCCCCCCACCACACAGAGTATTATATATAATATAGTATATAATATATATAATATATATAATATATATATTATAAAAATATATATTATTATATAAATATATATATAATAATACATATTATATGCGATATATAATTACTTATATATATATATGTACTATGTATATATATATTATACTATAATATATATAGATATTATCATATAATTATATATAATATATAATAGTATATATATATAAACTATAACTATAACTATATATATAAATATATATATAATTATATATATATATATATTGATTATATTATATTATTTATATAGTATATTAAATATATATAATATATGAATTATACATATTATAGTAATTATAATATATATATAATATATATTTATATATATATATAGTATATATATATATATTAATATATATAATATATATATATATTTATAAATATATATATATATATATAATATATATATATATAATATATTAATTATATAATATATATTATAATATATATATATACATATTATATATTATATACATAATATATATAATATATATACAGATAAAATATACTTAATTAAAAATAAATATATTACGACGCTAGATATATATATATTCACTATAAGACGCTTACATACATAGTATATGTAATATATATAATAAATAATATATAAATAATTTATATATATATAATATATAAATATATATATATATATATGCGTAAATACATACATATATATATATACTTACTATATATATATTATATATAAATATATATATATATATATATAACTAATGATATAGGAGATGTAAGGTATTATAGTAGATTATATATATATAATATACTAATATATAGATATACTAGTATATAATAGTATATATATATACTATATACGTATAGATATATTTATATAATCTAAACTAATAATATATAACTAACATAATATATATAAATATAAAATATATATATATATATATATATAGTATAATATATTATATATATATATATCAGACCTATAGAACTAAACATATAGTATATAATACTAAGATGTAAATATATATATTATATATGAATAAATAATATATTATATAATAACCCACAGATATATACTATAAATTGATATATATATATCAGTATGTACACATCAGATATATATATATATAAATATAATATATATAATATAAATATAATATATATATATACTATATAATATATATATATATAAAATATATATGATATATATTTATACTTAATAGTATAAATGTAAATAATTTGTATTATATTATAGTAATTAATATACTATATATTTATAATATATTAATATATAATATCATTTTATTCAAAACTGTCT
>JABUQX010064179.1:5000-18768 GCA_015478945.1 Trachelipus rathkii | reverse complement strand
ACAAAGACCCATAACCACACCAAAATCTGCTCTCGAGCCAGAACTGTGTGGGATTGCCTATTTATTATATATATATACTATAATAAAAAATCACCCCCTATAAGAGATATCATACATCAAAATATAGATTTCTCCCAACCACATACTATATCTGGTATATAATAAATATAATATGATATACTATAATATTATATATATAAGGTAGATATATATACAACATGCAACAGAGACACACACACCTAGTCACCCATATACCCTATACTATCCGCCCTACGAACGCCACACTCAACCACGTACAACACACTACACCCCACTCATGAACTGCTAACTTACATCCATCCACCACACACTTACCTACCAAAGCAAGCCCGCCAATACTACTAATATCATATAGTATCATAATACACCATTACCCTACAACATACTACACTACTCACTCAACATACCCGCACAGCACTACCAATACCTATACCTCACTAATCCTACCTAACCTATCCTCACCATAATATACATATACAGCTACTACACCAAAATAATATACCTCACACAGATCCAACACTAACTCTACATATCACTATATCCTACATAGTTGCAATGTATTGAAAACTACTATTACAAGCCTCTATCATATTTTGAAACTTAGAACATAAACGTGGGAAGCGTAAAGAAATTATTGCCTTCTCCCGGATGAATCTCACCCGCGCTTACGCGAAATGAGGGACACATCATGCTCGACTGCTTTCACGACTAGCTATCCCCCCAACCCCAAAAACAACGTTGAGTTCAAGACACAGTCTTTAAAAGGCAATCGCCAGTTCACTCTCAACCAGCGCACATCACCAGGTGTCTAGCCCTGTCCTACCCTCGCTTCTTAATAATATCGTAGTGTTAAGATATTTCGCATTAAACATTGTTAAATACTGTACCCTCATTTGCAACCAAAAGCCCCACCCTTTTCAACACGATGGGATCACTCACAAAATCACCCCCCCGCGACAGGGGAGGCGCGAAGCCAGTAATTGCTTACCTGTCCCACTTAATGTTCTTTGTTTAAGATCTACACATACATACACCAATTATTCTGTTGTCCAAATCCTGATAGGCCTGTAGATTAGCGCTTAAGCTATAATAAATTTTATTCAGGATTATGTTAATAGATGTTTTATAAAATTCTGTTTAGGGCCTAAAAGTTCTGGTAGCGGTAATGCATCTATACGTCAATAAGCTAGGACTTCGCAGGTAAGTTAACAGTTTATGTTCATAAAAAACGTAAGGTATGTAAGGTGATGTATGATCCTCAAATCTCGCTAATTAGATCTAGGGTAATGACTATGTAGCTTTCATCCCACATACCGTGATTAAAGCCCTACTCAACGTTATGTTATCCACCATTTGCCTCCGTTGTCTCAACTATGGCATGGTTAGAGGCTTTATTTATAATAATTTTCTATTAGCGTGCTGCTATGACTGGTGAAGAGATGGTAGACCAAATTTGGCGGGTTTAATTCTACTACTTTGCCGTTCGATAAGCACGGGCAACTTTTTTATGGATAGCAGTTATTCGTAATCGTAAGTATGTAGGTATGTTATGATACGTCAATGTCTTAGTTATCTCGATGACTATTGCTAGTCCTTTACTCCGATATTAAAGACCTTGCTTGTGCTGATATCTGTTGATATGCTAAAACCTTTGCCAATTAGGTTATGCTATGATAAATTTTTTTGGTATAACGTTTGTGGTAGAATAGTGTCTAACATCGGATTAATATTTTCCTACAGTAGTGTAGTGAAGGAGGGATACGTAGAACTCTTGTAAGGTGATGCAAAGTAGCGTTAATCGATATTATGCATATAAATTTTTAAATACTATCAGTTGTATTCACACGTAAGTAGTTTAGATATCCTGTTCTTTAATTTTTTTATGGTTTTACAAGGCTCGTTCATTTTTTTAAAAAAGGGAATTTTAAAAAGAGAATTTTTCTCAATACAAATCTATTATCTGATCATACACAAGAACTTATTGTGATAAGTTTGATGTAGCATGTGGGATACTTAACGAATATCGAGTTTAATCACTTATAGATGATTTTTTAATTAAGAAGAATAAAAATTTAGTAAAAATTTAAGTGTACTAATAAATTATAAGTTATGTTCATGCAAAGAACTTATTTTTGTTATGTTTAGCATAAAGAAACCTGGCCAAATCGATTGCACGTAATAACAGAAGGACAAAAAAGTCCATGGGCAGGCAAATAACATGAGGAACTTGGGAGGAGGCGCTACAATCGTTTGCGCTACTCCGCTTACTGCCTTTATGGTTAAATAAAGGAAAGAAAATGAAAGGAAAAATGCGTGGAAGATTTAGTAAAACCCTAATGTTTAAAAACTTTTTGATTAAAATAAATAAAATTCTAGTAAATCAATGTTTTAAAAACTTTTTTTAATAAAATAAATAAATTTTAAATAAAAAGTTTTAAAAATAGATACATTTAAAAATAAATAAGTAAAATTCTTCAAAAACATGAAAACATAAAAAGATCATAAAAAACTAACACATCACAAATAAAACAAAGAAACACAAATAAAAACATATAAAAAATAACATAAAATTTTCACCCTATGCACAAAAAAAAAACCTCTTTTTCAGAAAAAACCACAAAAAATATAAAGGAACCGAAGAATAATAAAAACCTTAAACAGAAACAAAAATTCAAAACCGAAATGAACTAATATTAATATGTAGACAAAAATAATAATGTCTTACCAATCAACAATGATCAAATATATTACAAATTACCAATCGTTTTGCTAACCAACCTTTTAGAACCAACGGAACACAGCATTGCATTGGCGTTAGCCGGATGTTGCGCTACGATACATATATTAAGTACAAGCATCTATATAAGATACCCTATACATCAATGTAATACCTACCTATATACGATATATATATCATATATATATATACACGATACATACTATATACACTAACTATATCATATATATATACTATATATACATCTTTTCATATATATATAACTATATAATATTATATCATATATATTAATATAAGGCGGTTATACTCAATATATAATCAATATATATATAATTTAAACGTAATATATAGATATATATAATAAATATATCAACATACTATCTATACATATAAGATATATATATAAATAATATATAATATATATTAATATTATATATATATACTAATATATATATGGCTGTGTGTGTGTTGCTGTCTCTGTAGCACTTGTATTCGTAGTTCAGCATGTTAGGCAGATATGTTCTTATAATCAATTTTTTTTTAAATGATTCACTATTTTCATGCAAATCTAATATTGAGTACGTTATTAGAGGGATTGGAAAAGTAGGCGGTAATGCTACAATTTTCTCTTAGTTTAACTAAGTACTCTATCGATATTGCCACACTGGAACTTTGTCAGTGTTAAAGCAGCTTAGTTTATAATAAGATATGTAATGTGTTTGTATTTGCAATTGTTCTTAGTTCAAGCTAATGTTATGTTGGCTTTGTCCTGATAAAGTTAACAAATTATGTTCATGTTGTTATTAGTCTTGGTCTGCATGGCACGTTAAAAGCATGGTTGAAAGCTCTCTTCGTCCGAACTATACGTGTTTAAAGTGAAAACCATGATATACATATTTGTCAGCGATATTACGCGTTATACAACTTGCACAATAATCAGGAAAACAAGTTCTTGTTCAAAGCTGTTAAGTTTATGTTAAAATAAGAATTCGTTATCAATCAGTCTTTACACATTCTCTTTAACAATAATCAACGCTGCAAAAAAAACATATGTAAATTAGTCTTATGTTAAAATGCTCACAAAAACAACAACAATAAAGCAAGAATGCAATAATTATTTTGAAAAACGTTTTAACACTGCCCTATACCAGTTAAATGAATGGGATCGCATCATGATACCACCAAGTGGACATAGCGCTTAGAAATAATTGCATGTTTTAGTATTGACTATTTCTTGAAGCAGTAAGAGGGAGCTTAACAAATTGGAAAAGCTTAAAACTATTTCATTATCCTTTGAAGGGGGCTGGATTACTAATTTCGTAATGTTTGGTAATACATAAAACAGTCAGAAGATTTTTAAAGTTCACTTAACAAAATATATGTTAAAATAAACAATATTAAACTGTCTTGTTAGCCAAAATTCGGTGATCACAATTATTTAAAACAAGTTCTTTATTCAAAAACCTTGTTTTTATGTTAAGTTTATTTATATAAGAGAATGAGTCATGTTAACAGTAAGACAGCACTATGTGATGTACTTTTTATGTGCTAAGAAAAACTAGTATGTGCTAGAGAAGGTTAGGATCAGTTAGTTAAGATAGACTAGGATAGAAAAGAACAAGACAGACAGACAGAGAGTAAGAGAAGGAGAGAGAGAGAGAGAGAGAGAAGAGAGAGAGGAGAAAGAGAGAGAGAGAGAGAGAGAGAGAGAGAGAGAGAGAGAGAGAGAGAGAGAGAGAGAGAGAAAGGAAGCTATGTTTAAACATCTGAGTTTGTGTTACAGAAAATAATATCAGTATATGACTTTATTCACTTGATCAGTCGATCATGTATGAGGGGAGGGCTGGGGTGAGGTGTTTGCGGTAGTGTTTTACAGCTTTTCGGTCAATAAACCTTTACCATTTACTGATATTTTTATGCAAAGAATTTATTTTTATGTTATGTTTATGCAAAATGATACCAAAATATTACTTAGTTCATAGAGGAATAGGAGGGAGGGGGTGGGGTGGGTGATTAGAGTTATTGCTTTACTGCTCTAGCGTCAATAATTTAATATTTTTTTATGTTAAAAACATAAAAATAATAAAAAAAATTAGTAAAAACAGAATGTTTTAAAATTTTCAAAGCAAACAAAACAAAAAATAAATAAAAGTTTAAAAACAATATTTTTTTTTAAAAAAAATAAATTTATTTTTTAAACCAAAAAATTTAAAAATAAATAAAATTACAAGTAATTTAAATTTGGATATAAATAAATAATTTTTTAAATAATTAAAAATTTAAATCAAAATAAAACAAAATAATAACAACGCTTAATTAACAAACAAAATATAAATGTAAAATGAAATGTACAGATATAAAAAACTTGACAAACAAAATTAAACTTATAAAATAATAAAAATAGACATCAAATTGTACATGTTTCAGATTAGAAATGAAATATATTAGTTGACGTTTATAAAAAGAAAATGAGATTTGAAAATATAAATGTTAGCCTTCAACCTTTAGAAAACGGGTTATCTATGTGTGATACAATCTAAATGACGACATATACATGATTGAACAGAATCAGTCATGTGAACAGTAAGGCTGTATTAGGTTGAGATAAACAATGTATTAAGAAAGATAGGTAGAGAGACGTTATATTAATAAGCTCTTTGTGCTAAGATTCATATATATCGTACGACATAAGATTACGTATGTAATTAATAGCTGAATTTATTCCATTTTTAATGGTAAAACCCATTTTATAGTTAAAACCCATTTCGGAGTTCTATTCCCATCTCATATGGGGACCTTTTTATCTTTGATTCCTATGGAATCATCTATTATCTTCTTTTTCTATCACGTACTCTGTGCATTTCTTCCTTTTTTTCTGGGGCCCCCCTCCTGGGTGTATCCAAACATCAATTAGGAGCTTGAAACTATCATATTCAAGTTCTACGGTATCATAAACATATATAAGGAAACCAATATTAGGCTAAACGAATATTTACTAACTTTTCACCTCACAGGCTCAATCACCGGTGCTGGTACCGACTCTGACTCCTCTTTATTTCTTCTTCATCCTTCCTCCTTCCTCCTTCCTCCGTCCTTTTCTTCTATTACGCACTCCGGGCATTTTTTTCTGGGGACCCCCGGAGAGGGGTTCTCAGACACCATTGATGGTTTAATAACCTTCATTTTCTAAATCTACAATTTTATAAACATATATAGGGACACCAATATTGTATTATTAAACAAATATTTACTAACTCAGTATCGTACCGCACCACATCAGCTCATTTAATCCGGTACTTAACTTGGATTCGGTATTCTATTTCATTCATCCTCTTCAATGCACTCTCTAAATTTTATCTGTCTACGGCCATTTCCTATTTGGAGGGGCCTGCACCCCCTCCGAGGGGGTTCACGGGTACGCAACACGGGTACGCAACACCACATGGGGGCCACATTTGACGGGGATACGTCAACTAGAACTCCCATAAATTGAAGGGAGAAGAAAAGTGTGTGATATAAGACTTGTTATTAACCTTTTTATAAACTTAAAAATCGGTCAACCTGCCCTCAAAAGTGGTCTCAACACATTGAGACTTCTTCATTCATTCTTCCTCCTTCTTCCATCCTCATTCTCTCCTCAACCACGCACTTTGTGCTTTTCTGTTTTTTCTGGAACCCCTCTTTGGGGGTTCCCAGGGTAAAAGCCCTTAAAAAATACCACTAAAAACTCCTTCCCAAAAGTGGATAGTACAACCAAATCTCTGTTATATGAATATTTTTACACAGGATTGTTGCCACTCCTCTTCGAAACCAACGTCTCAGCGTTCACTCCATCTGAATCGCCACCTACAACACTTATCCCTAGGTACATAGAGAACAATTGTCTCAAAAAGACCATCCTTTATAATATTTTAATAACAAACATAGCATGTTCCACTTTCCTTCAAGGGAATTGTCGTGGCTGCTGCTTTAATTTTGAAAAACTTGTTCAATTAATTAAAAATATGCACCAAAAGTTTCATTATGATTTTCAGGAATTCGACTATGTTCATCGACGATTCTTTCAAACCGTCGGAATATAAATCGCCGCTACCTTAATAGAAAGAGTGTGGACAATGATGAGGAGATGAAGAATACTCATTCATAATCTGTCCCTATTCTCCAGTTCTCTTCAAAGAATTAGAGCTCATGCAGTGCAGAACAAAACTTTCGATTTGTCCACTGACTTAATGTCTTGCTCAATCTACTTGGCCGAGTAATGAATTTACTAAAGTTGACTAGCTGATATTTTTAAACAGCTCCTTACTCCGGTTGTTATACTAGGAGACTTCAACCTCCACCACCCTTTATGGGGTGACTCTGGCACCTCGTCTAAGTCCAAGATCCTTGTGATTCTTCTAACCCCATTTTCCATGGGATGCCTTAACACAGGACTCTACATATGAACGTTTGGGTTTAACTTTTCCTATTTGCATATTTAATCATTTTCGCTGACCTGTCATTCCTGTAAAATTAATATAGGAAGAATGGTTTCAGGCCACCTTCTTCCTGTTTTGGACAGTCGCCAGGCTTTTTCAAATTTCCAGTTTGGTTTTCGCAAAAATCCTTCGACCGCAGATCCTTTGTTAAAACTGGGCCATGACATCCGGGAAGCCTTCTCCAACTGGTGGGATTGTTCTTTTGGTATCTTTATTGACCTCGAAAAAGCTGATGATACAACGTGGAGAACTGGGGTTCTCCTTAAACTCCATTCGCTCGGTTTCTGTGGAAAACCCCTTTTAATTAAATGCCCTCTGTCAAATAGATCCATCCAGGTTTGGTGCTCTTCTATTCTGTTACGCCACTTTACTCTGGATAAAGGCGTTCCACAGGGCAGTGCTCTAAGTGTATTACTATTTGTTCTCAGATTTAATAACATAGTTACTTCTATCCCAACGACGGTCAATTTTTCCTCTTATGTGATGACATTGCCTATATATCTATATATAGCAGGTGTCAGGCTGCCTTTTCTTTGAGGTAACTCCCATGCTTCCATTTCTCACCCACCAAAACCTCAGCAATATTTTTAATAAAAAAAGGTAATCGAAGAACCTGCTACCTTCTTCCTGCGAACCTAACCTTATATGATTCGCTCATTTCTATAACCTCAAAGGTCACATTTCTAGGACTCATTCTAGATGAACACTTAACATACGCACAGTATATTATACTTATGAAAAAGACTTGTCATCACGTGCTTGCACTATTACGTTATCTCGTCGTCATTACGTCCTGCTAATCGCAAGTCATTTAACATCACTATATCGCCCTAATCCGATCAAAGCTGGAATAAGGCTGTGTAGTATATGGTCAGGACCTTTCCCAACTCTACTACACCCGTTAGATCCCATCCAAAACGAGGTGATCCGTATCTCCACTGGAGCCTTCCGATCTTTTCCCCGGGTGAGCCTTGGAGTTGAATCCAATGTGATGCCACTTCTCTTCGAAGGGATACATCATGTGCACAAGCTATCTTAGCTTTCAAACCATAATACAATCTGCTCGGACACCAATTCTGTGGGGGATACCTCAGAATCCTAATTACTGGCCATTTGCTAGCACAGTGTTTATAACATCCTTAATTTCATTCAACATCTCTTTGCAAAAAGGTTGCTGCCTTCTCTTACGATGAAGGATAAACACCTTGGCTATTCCCTGTTCCCATCATTTGCTTGATCCTCACCTCTCTCTCCAAATCTAGCCACCCTGCTGCCTTGTTAAAGGTTTCATTCCTGTGTCATTCCGCAGTTGACGATGAATTTACTCCAGTATTTACTGACGGCTCTAAACACAGCAGAGAAAGAGACAGCAGACCACACCGTTTACTGACGGCTCTAAACCAGGGGACAGTGTGGGTGCGTCTGTTGCTTTTTGACCACAACCTCTCCATACCTTCCCCCTCCCTCCCTTACCGTTTGCCTTCAACGTAACCTATTCACACTTTTTGAAGCATGTCTACAACATATCAATTGCAATTTTACATTAACCATAGTAATATTAAAAACATTTATCATACTTCACTAACTATAATACTGCCCAACGGAACAATTTCAAACAACAAAGTTTTTCCTCAGTAAAGCTAAACTAAAGATCATAACTACTTAACACACCCAGCTACGAAATTAAATGCTGACATCATTAACAAAGTAACAACAACAATAAAGCTAACATAGCATAACCTTGAACTAAGAACATTATGTAAAAACAACAAAGCCTAACCACACCCTTACGTAGGAAATATCTGTTAACACTTGACAAATGTTCGCTACTTATCAAGAGCTAAAAGTTAGCAACATTGATATAAAAACTCAATCTAATCCCACTTTTCCAATTAACAATGCAATTTTACTTGGCGTAGTAATAAATTTAACAAAACCTAACAAAAATGCATCATAACCTAACCTAACTATCGCACTAAACAAACTAATAATGCTAACTTGAAGTAAGAGAAAACATACCCAAACATTACCTAACTACGAATTAACTGCTTTCATAACAAAGATCGTTGCCTATCAACGCGTAAAGTAAACTAAACACTACCATAAAAACGTAAGCTAGCCCCACATTTTCAAGCTAACTATTTCATATCAATGTTAATTTAATATTAACATAGTAAATATCACTATCATACCTAACATAACATAAGAACTACGAAAAACTGTTGACATAACAAAGTTGTTTAAAATTAGTAAAGCTAACATGAATATCACCTAAATAAGAATAATATACAACAACAACATTCACTACCTTACGTACGAAGTAACTGTCAATATTAAACAAAGTACACTGTGTTAAATATCGGTAAGGTAACAACCAATGCATCACAAAAACGTAAACCTAACATCCCTACTTTTTATCAACAATGCCAACTTAAAAATTAACAGTAAAAATACAAAAATTTATCATATTATAACCAACTAACATACTGAACTACGAATAACGGATAACGAAAAGGTTTTAGCTCAGAGAAAGGTACAACACATTCATGTTTAGACAAAAGCAAACAGGAATGCTAACCTTGTTTGATTTGTATTTTGCATGTTTTAGATTTCTACGAGGAAATTCGTTTATGTTTGATATATGTACTATCGATATTTCAATTAGGGTGTATTAATACAGGTCGAGAAGTTGTCAAAATTCTTCCCTTTCGAACATTACGCGAATACCTCGATTTCTTGTTGTCACATGGTTAATATAACAAACTTATTAAAAATTTTATGTGTTTACTAAAGCCTTTATTCATTTTTATGTTTATAACATTAGCATAGTATTTTTTAAAAAGGGGCTAACAAAAATTTATCATACATAACTATCTATATACAGATCAACAAATAAATGCTAACATAATATTACCTGAACTAAAATCAATATAGTATCATAACATTACCTGACATCCTTTGGCATTTGAATAACACTGCCACATTAAACAAAAGTATAACAATCTCAAGCTATTACTATAATAACAGAACAAAATATCTATTTTAAGTCCCCATTTGGGGGTAATAGGAAGCGGGCATTGGAGATCTCGACCGAAAGGTCTAGACCGTTACCCCGGCAGGGGGTCCTGCTCCGGCTAAACAAAAAGCACTAATTACAACATTTTACTATTTATTTATTTATAATTATTACTAATTCTATTTATTCACTAATTTATTTATATTTCAGCTGGGGGACCCCCTCCGAGAGTCTCCTGACATCCTCTTACGAACTGGTAACCCTTATATTCAAGTCTTACAACCTTATAAACATATATAAGGACACCTGTACTGGGGCTAACGAATATTATATTACTCAGCACCGCACCTGTGAGCCAGCACCGGATTACGGTCATCCTTTCTACGTCATCTTCCTCCTCCCCCCCCCCCCGCCATATTTTTGGGCCAGCAGCCCATCGGGTGTGCACGGCACGTAACTTCGTCTACGACGGAGGTTTCTCACCACCAGACGGAAGAAGTACCAAGTTTTGGAGAAATACAATGTATTTGAAACTCCACCCTACTAGGTGTGTGTGGTGCGGATGTGGAGCGGTTGCGGTGCGGTCGGTTGTTGCATGCCGAGTCAATGCGGAGGCTATGCTACGGCGATAACGAATATTATAAAACAGTTTATTATTCATTTATTATTTATTTATTTATTTATTAATTTATTTTTATTTTTTTATTTATTTATTTTTTATTTACTTTTTATTTTGTATTCGGCTTATTTTTTGACAGTCAAAAAAACCGGTTGGCCTTTCACGGTATATATTATATATATACGCAAAAAGTTATATAAGTATACGCAAATACGCAAATGTTTTAAACAAAAAAAAAGATGTCTTCGATTCATTTTATATATGCTAATCATCCGAAATTAATCAAAAATTCCCGGGAGTGGATCACTATTATCTACGCGAAAAATGAATCGAACGACATAACGCAAACATCTTTCTAGGAATGCTTTGGATAAAAATTGCAAGTAGAATCCAATAGACTACCTAAAGGGTTTCAACTCCACTATCAAAAATAAAAAGAAATAAAGCCAAAACCGGTGGGCCTTGCCAACTTAAACTCTTAAGGTTTCAGGTTCCTTTCCTCATCTTCTATGCACTATCCAAATTTCAACCACCCTATTCTATACTTTCCGACCATCCTTCGGGGGACCCCCTCCGGGGGGTCCCCGACACCCTTTACGAACTTACAACCCTCATATTCGAGATCTACGGATCCGACATAACATATATAAAGGACACCCAATATTGTATTATTTATACAATATTTACTAACCAAGCACCGCACCGAAGCCAGCCGGCTTCGACTCCGGATCCGTATCCAACTCATACCTCATCTATACCATCTCCAAATTTCAGCCTTCTACGATCATTTCAATTTTTAGCGGGGCGCACGGGGACGTAATTTCGTCTACGACGAGATACGTCCACCAAGTATAGCTCCACATCGAAAATTAGCCCGACACGCATAAAAGGCCTAACCCAGGTTTTCAGACCAATTTTCAGACCAAATTTGACACCCACATAGGGTGTCCCGGAAACACCCAAACTCGGCGGAAATCATTTTATCACACCCAACTAAACAAGATTCTCAAGTTTCAGACCGATAACTCTATTCCTTCATATCGAAAAGGCTGGAGGACGTCAAAGTGTTGGATTACTACTAGTACCCTACCAACAATCAGGTATCTTTTCTTGACATATTAATTAATTGGACTAATCCACAGAACCTTAACTTTTCAATTTTTCGTAAACCAACACATAATCCAAAATACATTCATTGGTACTCGAGTAATAGTTTACATATTAAAAAAGGAATAATCATAACTTTAGCAGTACGTGCATTTTCAAAAATGTATGTACCAATCTAGTTTCAGTCAAAGGAAAATCAAATAACTCTAAAACCAAACTTTTATCATTTAACTATTCTGTGTAACCATATAATTCATCCAAGTTTTAAACAAAGCCAAGAAGAATTTTCATTAAATAAAGAGATAATAATACAAATAAAAATTAACCACCATTGCATAATAAATAAACATACATAAATTTTAAATACAGATGTAAATTTTAAAATGCAAGACCTTAACATAGTAACTAAATATAACTCACTAAATAAAATACTTAAACCAAATCCTAATAATAATAGTAAATCAGCTACATACACCATACCATGTAAAGCTTGGAAAACCTTTCAAAAAACTTTAAATATAGGAAGAAAACTATAGCATTTACAGATTCGACGCCTATAATCAACACCATTTAGACATTTAGAACAATTCAATAGAAATTCTCCGTTGGTATCTCATCTTGAAGAGTTCGGAGTCGGAGTCGGAGGTCGGAGCCGGAAGTCGCGAAGTCGGGGTCGGTAGTTTTGAAAGGGGCTGGAGCGGGAGTCGGAGTCGAGTCGGCTAAATTCTTCGAAGAGGGTGGAGTCGGAAGTCGGAGTCGGAATATTTTTCAAGAGGTTGGAGTCGGAGTCGGAGTCGGAGGTGCGTTAACTTTCAAGATAGAGTTGGAGTCGGAAAATTTCTAAACTGACAAAGCTATATAAAATGTGGACTCTGTGAATCTTCAATCACGTTCATGCAAGCTTTTTACTGACTTTTGACTTCACATTCAAAATGCATTGCAAAAACTTCAAGATTTTAACCAGCACCTTGTGTTTCAATTTGATATTCTAATAAGTTCAACCTTCAACCTTATACCATCTATATTAAGATACTGAAGGAATAAAAGACTCCATGGTACGAGAGAAATTTCTCTCATTGACAATGATATTATACCAGCTGTTGTTTATATGATCCAATCTACAGGGTAAGGCTTAACTGAAGAACAACAACAAAAAACTAAATCTGCACTTTTCAACGTGGCCATTTGTATAACAGGGTTGCAGAAGTTTCAAGAAGAAAGGATACATCTAAACATATTGTAAGTGGATGAAAGTACAACTATCTCCGTTACTACCTTCTTAAAAGTCATTCTTCAGAAAGTTCAGAAAATTAGTATGAAAGCTTCTAGATAGTGAAGAGCTTAGTCGAAAGCGTCGATTGCTTCAAGGAAAAGGTCAAGGTCCTTCCTAATCCTATTCACTTTATTCCTAACTTTTAAAATAAAATTTCTTCTGCTGCACTGAAAGAAGTTGAAAAATTTATGTAACTTCGAAGAGTTCAAGACATGGTACAAGAAGCTGAAATTGATGTTACTGCTACATACTCAACGCTAGGTTTAGCGTGGAACCGCTTTTTCTGCTCTTCGCATAATAAAATCAGACCAAAGAGAAAAATGAAGGAGAACCTGGCAGATACTATTTCTATTTTTAAGAACTAAGCATTCAATGAGTAGATGATATTAGAGTAAGTTCATGTAAACTAGTAATGTTAGTAGTAATATAATATATATATTATATATATATATTATATATAATATATATATTATATATATATAGATATATATATATATAT
>JABUQX010064178.1:30000-32500 GCA_015478945.1 Trachelipus rathkii | reverse complement strand
ACTTCTCAGATGAGCGAGCAGAGGTGGGAGGTCAACCAAATTCCACCAGAGTTGGGGAGAACCAAAATTCAAGGACAAATCAAAGGTCGATATACCCCGATACCTGCGATGGAAAGATATGATGTCAAATCGAAATGAAAAATAGATAAAAGAAGTGTGCTGTCCAGGACTTACAGTGGAGTGCACTGTAAGTTGAGCATACGGTTTAAGTTCGGGGGTAAGAGAGATGGACAGATGAAGGGTTAGACTGTGAGAAAGACAAATCCAACGAGTTTAGCTCAGATAACTTGGTATATGACTGGAAAAATCAGAAAAGAAGTGTCCATTGTAATGGCGAAAGTATAAGGAGAGTGAGCGACTTTTCGAAAGAGATTGGAGAGCATTAGTAATAGCGGGAGAGTTAGCAAGTCGAAAATATCTAGACTGCACCATATCAAGGAGAACAGTGTGTGTATGTGTGGAACCATCCGAGATATACAAAACATACTCCATACAATTGCAAATAATGACCCCTATATAGAGCTAACAACGGTAGTGATGGGAAAAAGTTCCAAAAGCGCCTTAGAACACCCAACCTCTTTGAACATTGGTTACAAAGAGAAGTAACGTGATCTTTATAATTAAGGGCAGGAGAAAAGAAAAAGCCAAAAATATTTTGTGTGTGTTCGAAGAAAATATAATAGTTGTGTGAAAGGTTATGTCTAGTAGATGAAGAAACTGTGTTTCTGAGGTATTGAAAACTTACATGTTCTCTTTTCCCAAATTAGAGATACAAGAAAAATCAGATGTCAGTTGCTCCAAAGCAACCTTCCTGACACGGGTTAATTGATATTGAGTGGGTCGACTCCCAGATTGGAAGGATCAATGAAGGGTGGGGTCATCGTCATAGGAGTGCATAAGAGACGAGGCGATAGAGAGGCCACTAATGAAAAGAATAAAAACAGTTGGAGATAGGAGAGAACCTTGAGGAACATCACTATTAGCAGGTTTAATGGATGAGTGGTGGCGGTCTACAAAAGCTGTTATAGAACGACTGGAAAGAAAATCAGAGAGAAGGCCATAGAGAGAAGGATAAATATCGTAAGAGGGAAGTTTTGAAATCAAAGCTTTGTGCCAGACTTTATCGAATGATTTCGATATATCAAGCACCACAACAAAAGATTCACCAAAATGCCTAATAGCAGAGGACCAAGAATTAGTGAGAAGGGAAAGTTAATTACCAATAGAGCGTTTCTTACAGAAGCCATATCGGTGATAAGAGTAATCTCTAATCAGCAAAGGTGGGCATTTCGCAGTCCGCAATTCCGCAATTTTTGGAATAAAAAAAATTGCGGAATAGCGATAGCGATAATTTGAAAAGCTTTGCGGACTGCAATTCCGGAACTTTTTCCAATTATCGCTATCGCTATCTCTATTCTACAATTTTTTTTGGTTATTCCAAAAATTGCGGAATTTTGGACTGCGAAATGCCCATATCTGCTAATCAGAGATTACATTAGAAAAATTGAATGTTACCAAATGTTCTCATTGAAATGGGAGATTTTAAAAACATAGAAGGAACGGAGGCAAAAGTGATTGGTCGATAGTTTGAGGTTTGAGAGGGTCCCCTTTTTTTCGGCAGAGATTGAATGAGCAACGTTTCCAGGAAGATTCCCGGGAAGGTTAAAGTGGAAAGACAGAGACGAAAATATGTGTGCGTATGGTCGGTATAAGTAATTTTATATTTAAAATAGACGTTCACGAAATTGAAAGCTTCGTATTCTACAGTATAATTTCCTTATAAATAAATTTTATGGTTATCTTAACATTTTCAAGAAGTCTTTAGTTAAATTGATGTAGATGCTCTAAGTTTTTGGTGTACAGCACAACACCTTTCCTTCTTTTCTCTCACTTTGCTGTAAGGGAAATGTTAAAAAAATAAAATAAAGACATATCAGGCGCATTAATGTTCAAACTAACTTTAAACAAATGTTTTAAGTAATAAGAACTCCTTCGGAATAACAAATCAAAAGAGTCAAGTGCAATGTTGAATCTTTACATATTATGTTTCGTAAATATTAAATAAAAAATTATGAGACCATTATCCATTCAAACATTAATAAATTTTCCTATCCTAATGTTTATTTAATATTATTATTTAATATACTATTAACTTTCCAATTTTAATCAAAATGTATTTATTAGCAAAAAGTTTTATTATTATTATTATTATTATTATTATTATTATTATTATTATTATTATTATTATTATTATTATTATTATTATTATTATTATTATTATTATTATTATTATTATTATTATTATTATTATTATTATTATTGTAAAAAAATGTTCTGTTTGTTTTTAAAATTTTTCTGAGCAATATGAAATTCTTATAATTCTCATATCCAAGTAGTTATTCACGTAAACACGCATATTTATTTATTTGTGCTCCTGTGGTTTTTGACATATAGGTATTTATGATTGCGTACATATATAATTATGAAATTATTTTGAATC
>JABUQX010064178.1:22500-25000 GCA_015478945.1 Trachelipus rathkii | reverse complement strand
AATGATTCAAATATCTTAGGAAGTGGGAATTAATAATTCCTTACTTGATATTCTTGCATCTGATGATATATAAAAAAAAGAAAAATGTATAGAAAATTATTGAAAAAGGGAAGACTAATTTTGATAGAAAGTAGGTTAAAAATAGAGCAACTATATTAATTGAAAAAAAATTAAATGATACATAAAAATTGTTAACCAATAAAATATTTTGTAATCTTCCTACCAGGGTGTGGAGTCCGTTCAAAATATTTTCCGACTCGACTCCGACTCCGACTTCCACCGCCTCTGCCTCGTCCGACTCCAACCCCTATTCGCTCCACCCTGTTGACTCATTATCTATGTGAACAATCCTATATATATATATATATATATATTATATATATATATATATATATATTATATATAATATTATTATATATTATATTTATATTAATATAATAGATATATATATATATATATATATATGAAGTTGTTGTTACCTGTGTTAAATGCATAGTAGTGAGACTAGGTTTTGAATAAGGGTATAATCTAAAGTAAAATGGTTCCGATTGGGACATCTCTAGGGGCTTAGGGATGTGAGAAGAATTTGCATAAAATGAGAAAATAACTATTAGAGAATTGTGGTGGGGTAAATTAGAGAATAAATGAAAGTACGTTGAGATGTTTTCATCAGGAAAGGATGAATGATAGTGGTTGGTTAATTGGATGTATAGTGGTGAGTTGCTGGGAATCAACGGGCTGGTAGACCAGAAAAAGTGGATTGAGTCAGTAAAGTAATGCCTGAGAGACACAGTGAGTTTGCAGAGGCTAAGAAGAAAGTGTGCATAATAGTTGGTGAATTGGGGTTTGGTGAGGGGTATTGTTGTGGCCCACCTGGGCCAAAGGGATTAACCCCACAGATGACGAGATGCCATAGTGAGCCTCCGTCGCTTCCCATGAAGCTCTTAAGTGGTTTTCTGACGCAGATTCTCCTAAAGTATAAGGGGCTGTAAGCGCTTTCTTTTCGATTTCGTCCATATTCTTCTACTTCTTTTCTTTTTTCTAGTGCATGCTTCGCACCTAAGCCCCAGTCTTGGGAAAGGTGGGTGATGATGATGATGATATATGCATATAACCCACATTTTAGGAAATCATTATAAAGTATATATATATATATATATAATATATATATATATATATATATATATAATTAAATATATATATATAGTATATATATATAGGGAAGTAGCAAAAAAAAAATTTCGGGGTGTTTCATAAAAAGACTATAATATATATATATATATATATTATTTATATATATATATATATATTTAATATATATATATATAATATATTATATATATATATATATATATATATATAATTATAATATATATTATAATATTAACTTCAATTAAAAGGGAATAAAATTAATGGAAAATTAATAAATAATTTTAAAGATAAAAAAAAAGATAATTCTTATTCATATAAAAAATCTAATTTTGATCCTCTTAACAGCAAAGTATTGATAACCTCCTTCGTTTATATTGTGAAGCTATGATGAACACCCATTAAAGCCAGTTCTGCTAGATTTTTTTCTCATGTAGAATTGAAAAATGGTTTGCTCGAGCCTTTTCAGGTAGTGAAATATGTGTTGATTTCCATTTTGAGTGAGGTAAAATGCTAATCCTTAACCAATCTAAATATGACTCACATATCATAATTTTTTGCCAAAAATTAGCCAAAATTTTGGATAGATGCGATGGAATGATAACTTTATAAAGCATTAGTAAGTATCGATTCTTTGATTAGCGAACTGACCTCTATACTGGTTTGCAAAATCATCAAGAATAAATGAATTTCCTTATTCTTTTCATTTTTAAATTGATTCTCACAAGAGCATTAAATTTCTTCATTATCGAAAGCAGAATTCTGTCTGCAACTTCTAAATGCTTTGAAAATGTTTTGTTGAATGTTGCTGAAAACCCTTCTAATACAACATCAATTCCATATGATTAAAGAGTTGCTGTCACTAATTATAGAGAATGCAATGTAATACATAATGAAAGAGTGTTTGAGAATAATAAAGACATAAAATAAATAAAACTTAAGCAAATTTCTTTGCTTTAAAACTGAAAAGATCTAAGTTTGTTATAAAAGGTAATATTTATTGATATGTTGGTCTATAGTTCACACATATGCTTTAAAAATTTCATCTAGATTCTAACAATCCATCGAAATTTTCCCACCTACCTTGTGTCGCCCATCGTGAGACTTGGTCCCAATTTGTGTCTGGGAACAATCTTACTTTTTTCTTTTAAAAAGTATAGCCTGTCAATCTAAAATAGCATATAGTTGCATTCGATGTCCCATAAGTTTTTAATTGAGTTTGAACAGTGATGAAAATCTAACGCCGCTGGATAATTTTTCGACAGCTTAAACACCTGTAAAACATTTCTTCATTGCTTTACACCATCATATCGTTGTCAATCAGAAAGTTTAATATTGATATCAAAGCTTC
>JABUQX010064178.1:5000-10000 GCA_015478945.1 Trachelipus rathkii | reverse complement strand
AACCATCAGGTCGAATAAGAAGAGGAAAGGCAGATTTACAGAAGTTGTTAGATATGTTTTTGGCAAGAGGTCAGAAAGATTTATCAGTAGGAGAATCAAGGAGGGCGCACTTTTGTTTGATGGAAAGCCGGCTTTGCTCGAAGAAGAGTATCCCTGCAACGATTTCTAGCTGAATGAAAATTAGCAAGAGTGATAGAAGAACTAGAATTTTTCCACCCCCGATACGCATGTCTCTAAGCCTGAATGGCCAGAGAGCACACCACGATCGAACCAATAGATTATGCAGGAGAAATATTAAGATTAAGTCGAAGACGGAATGGAACCTGCTCATCCCATCAACTATTACAGCTTTCACCTTATCGGCAGAAGCCTAAGCGTCACCAGAGTCAAAGCAGTCATTCCAATTATAGCTAGCGTAGAAGTGACGCAAGGCCTCCAATCGGCCCGATCAAAATGTCAGAAAAAACGCAAAGGGCAGGATGGAGCTGTTAGACGAGAAGTATTAAAAATTGAGAGATAAAGTTGTGTTCATATTATATATATATACTATATATATATAGGATATAATATATATATATATATATTATATATATATAATATATATATATATATATATATATATTATATAGTATACTATTATATATATTATATATAAACAAAAACTATCGCGATACTCATTATTGATAAAAGATTTTATCGGATAGCAGATAACCCGAAACGTTATCGCGATAAATTATCGCCATATTGTTATCGGTAGTTTGGAACAAAAATTATCGCGATACCGATTATCGGTAAAAGATTTTATCGGATAACAGATAAACCCGGAAACCGTTATCGCGATAAATTATCGCGATAAATGCCCACCTATGTATATATATATATATATATATTATATACTATATAATATATATATAGTAGTATATATACTATAATATATATATATATATATAATATATATATATAATTATATATATATATATATATAATATATATATTATATATATATATATATATATATATATATATATATATATATATATATAATAATAATAATAATAATAATAATAATAATAATAATAATAATAATAATAATAATAATAATAATAATAATAATAATAGTAATTCAAAATTGTCAATCGAAAAACGTTCCAAAGAAATTGAAAACCTTACCCGCGATATGGCAACAACGTCAAACGGCAACATCTAATGACGCACTGAGAGTACGACCGACGAGCAGGAGGCTTGCCTCCCTTTATATACTAAAAAGTATTGGATAGATTTTATTCCAGCTACGCCTATGTGCGAATGCAAGTTAAACAGTGGATAGGGAGGCAAAGCATAAATAGCTCATTTTTGGTTTTATATTTCTTTAAGATTTTGTAGATAATTTTCTTATGGTTTCTTATTATATTAACATTTTTTATATTTTTTTATTTGTTTTTCTTAATTATTAATTTGTTCTTAAAAATAAGATAGGCAATGCCTACCCAGCCTATCCCTTAGCTACGCCACTGATATATATATTTATTTAATATAAATATATATATATATATATATATATATATATATATATATATATATATATATATATATATATATATATATATATATATATATATATATATATATAGATGAAAAGGAAGACAAACACCAAAGAGAGTGCCATAGTATATTAAGGACGTTTCGCGTTATAGCTAAGCGCATCATCAGCTATAAGTAAATAATAAATTATAAAATGAACATATGTAATGACATTTATGGGGAGAATAAACATACAAAATATATAGAAAACTAAAAATATATAAAAATTTACAAAAAAAATAAATCTATTATTAACCTCGTTTTACTAACCTTACATAAATACTCAAGCCTAAGAATTGATCTATGAATACAATACATATCGATCACTTTTTGCAATAGCGAAATATATACATTTGATTGGTGATTAATAATTATGTATACTAGAGTCAGAATTCTTAGATTTATAATAAAATGAAATATATAAAAATAATAATAATTGAAAAGTTATTACAATTAAAAAAATTTAAGTTGCTTGAAGATAACTCAAAGTTGATTTCAGGCTCCAATTCATGGGACTTAATTTATAATGTAATAATAATATATAATATATTATATATATAGTTAATATATATATAATCTATTATAATATATATAGTATATATATAATATATATAATATATATATATATATATATTACTATATAAATATATATATATATATGAGGTATACAGGGGGGCAGGGGGCAGGGGGCAGGGGGGCACTTGCTCCCCCCTAAATCTCGGCCACGAAATACAAATAAAAAATGAAATTTATTACTGTTTGTCAGAACTTTTTATAAGTTTTATGGGTTTAATAGTAGAAAAACTGAAAAAGTTAAATCAATCGATAGGTAATGAAATAGTAATTACTAATTGCTAACGTATTATATAAAAACATACATTGTTTTTATAAAGAGTTTTAATGTGTTTTCGTTTTCATATTGACTTGAAGTCAACTAGATGTGTGCTTTTTATTCAGTGGTGCTAAAAGCTGCTAAATCAATCAAGGACATCATACCCGTTGATATTCATCTGCAGATAGCACATCAAAAAACAATTGCAGAAAGTAAAAGAAATATTACAGCAATTTTGAAGGCCATAATATTCTGCGAAACCCATGACTTACTTTTAAGATGTATAGGCCTGCATGAGGGAATTTATGAAGACCTGATTAAACTTCGAATAGAAAGTGGTGATGTGGAATTGAAAGAGCATATTCAAGGACAGAAGAATGCCGTCTGAGCTTCTACGATGATTCAAAATGAACTTTTCAATTTGTGTGGAATTATCACAAAAAAAAAACATGATTGTTGGTGTCTACTCCATATTGGCCGATGAAACTGCGGATTTGTCAGGCAATGAATTGGATTAAGATTTTTCGATCTTGAAAAAATGTCTGTTCGAGAACTTCTGGGGTTTGAAGTTCTTAACGGGATGGATGGTAACACCATTGCCAAAACGATTGATTTGTATTTAGAAAAAAGAAAGCTTGGATCCGAGTCTATGCTTTTGTCAGGGGTACGATGGTTGCGCAGCAATGGCAAGAAAAAAAAACATGGAATTTAAAAGAAACTTTTGGAAACATTTAAAAAAGAATTATATTTTCACTGTGTATGCCATCGGCTTAATTTGGTCATTAATGACCTAAACATTATTCCGGAAATTCGAAATACTATTGCCACAATAAAAGACGAACTTTTCAGAGACTACACCCTAAGAAGAAAATGCACCCCCAATTTGCCTAAATTTTGTAAAATCCGTTGGCACTCAGAAATATCATCAGTATTGCCTATTTCTCCATACAGAATATAAAAAAATCGTTGAAGGCCTAAAATTGTCAAAGGAACGCAACAACAAACAAGAAAGACAGCTTTTCTATTATTCTTGTCGGCAACAGGACACAATTTCATTATTACCTCTTCCGTAATAGGCAAATTTTTGCTTTCAGTTGAACCAGTGATAACATTATCAAACAAAAATTTACTGACCTTATACAGCTGCTCTATCATATCAAAGATTTTTAAAAAGTTGTCCAAGGACCACTGCAAAATGATCAAATAATTACTATCGCTTCAATTAATCCATCAATGTATAATACTGTCTGCAGTTCTTAGTAGAACTTGACCGACCTCACCTAGATAAATAGTACAATTCCACACCCACATGATAAGCAAGATCGTCCTTCTTAAAACTTCCTGACTGACTATCTGGAAGGTTCTGTAGTGTGTGGTGTGGTGAGCACTTGACTTCAACATTTCATCCTCTGTAGAGACTAGATTTTCAGAAAAACAACGTGCCAGCATTTCAACTGTTTTCATTTGCAATCGTTTCTATGTTAGTGCTCCCGTTGGCAGCTTGAGTGAGAAAGTAAAATGCTTTTCAGTCTTTATATGATCTTGATATCAACAAAATTCATACCAAACTGACATGGTTAATTACCTTGGTATGCTGGATACAAAAATATAGATAAACAATCGTTGTTAGACTTGAACACTCTAACTGAATGTCATTATAGAAAGCGACCATTTCTTCAAATCAAAAACATGTTATTAATTGCACTGGTACTACCGTGTTCAACAAAGTACCATTGAAAGTTCTTTCAGCACACTGCGAAGAGCAAAGACTTGACTAAGAAACAACAATGAAGGAAGATAGGCTTAATGGACTATGTAGGATGAGTATTCGTAGAATATTAGTAAGTAAAAAAATGAACGAATTGGGAACAAATTAATTGCGAAATTCGCAGAAAATCCAAGGCGTCTAATGTTAGTTTAGATTTAATAGTAGTTACCACTCAGGACTCAGTATATCGCGCATCATTCCATTAAATATTGCTTTTACATTTTAAAATAGGGAATTTTACCTTACCTCGTGACACTGAAAATTTTTTTTAAATTACAACTATTTGTAGACTGTTAATTTATTAATTTCATCATAACAAAAAACAACACCGAAATATTTAATTTATTTATTAATATTTTTATTAGTCTTTTGAAAAGGAAAAATTGGAGTTACCCAACCACACCGTTCTTATTGATCAGTTGTGAGGCATGGAATAAATCACTTAACCTTTTGCTATGCCTAAGTCAAATCCTGCATACCACTACACACACAAACCCCCCCACACCACCCCCCCACACCACACTCCATATATATATTATATTTTAGACATGTATATATATGAATATATATATATATATATATATTATATAATATATATATATATATACTAGCTATATATATGTATACTCATATATACAGTACTATAACCATGAAATATTTATAACTGCTTGGTTTACTAGAGTACGTATATATATATATATATATATATTATTATATTATATATATATATATATATATTAATATTATATATATATATATATATATATATAGATATATAGTATATATATATAATGTATAGTATTTAAACCTATATATATA
>JABUQX010064177.1:5000-7500 GCA_015478945.1 Trachelipus rathkii | reverse complement strand
ATATATATATATAATATATATATATATATATATATATATATATATATATATATATATATATATATATATATATATATATATATATATATATATATATATATATATATATATATATATATATATATATATATATATATATATATATATATATATATATATATATATATATATATGACCTTTTCTGTTTTACACAATGGTCAGTTTTGATTTTTTTTTTTTTTTTTAATATATTGTTACTATATGATACCAACAGTGAATTTCAGTGGTAACGGACATGATTAAAAAATATATAGTACGTTTTACGGATCCGTAACTTTTAAATTTTTTTATTTTTAATCAAAGGAATGTTCCAAGGGTAAACAGCAAGATGGCAGGTTTAAGTCTTTCTGCCTTCCGGGAACGACAGGGTAGTGATTATTTCCTCTCTCCGGGAGACCTCCGAACCCCGCTCTTTGGTATTTGCGTGTCGCGGGCTTCCCCTACGGGGTATGGAAAACGTCCCCCTTCTGTCCCCCGTCAAATTTTTTACAAAAAATTTTTTTTTGTATTTTTATTTTTTTATATTATTTTTTTTACATTTGTAATAAGCTTTATACGCTGATTCCAAATATGTAATTGGTTTTTCTGTATGTGTCGTACTTTTCGAGATATTTCATTTATGAAAAAATATATGTGTTTTTTTTGTTTTTTGTTTTTTTTACATTTATGTAATAAGCTTTATACGCTGATTCCAAATATGTAATTGGTTTTTCTGTAAGTGTCGTAGTTTTCGAGATATTTCATTTTAAACAATATTTAACAAAAATGTGATTTTTTAAAATTATTTAAAAATACTTCAAACTTTTGAATCATGTCTGTTACTACTGAAATTCATTGTTGGTAGCAAATATTAAAAAAAAAAAAAAAAAATTCAAAACTGACCATTGTGTAAAACAACAAGAGCCTATATGGATATATATATATATATATATAGAGTATATATATATATATATATGTATATAAAATATATATATATATATATATATATATATATATATATATATATATATATATATATATATATATATATATATATATATATATATATATATATATATAGGATCATGTTGATTATCAGCTTCCACCTTCATATACATATCGATTGTATGAATTCGAACACATTTCATAAAATTGAAGTGAAAATGCCTTAAAATCAAATTGAAACTTTAATACTAAAGCAGCTTCACACCTCTATAAATATTAAAAACATAACCTTTACTTAATGCATATATATAATGTAATTTACTTTTATATTCATTATTTATTTCACTCTGGATTGTTTAAAAAAAATAAATAAATAAAAATTAAAAAAACACGCTGCAATTTCTGAACATAAAACGTACTAAAATTTTGCTAAACATGCATAAATCGTTCCAGCATATAATCCGTCAGTTTTGATTTTTTTTAATATATTAGTATATGATACTAACAATGAATTCATGTTGACGGACATTATTTAAAAATATATAGGAACTTTTTTTTTTTGACCTTGGTTTTTTTTTTTTTTTTTTTGCTTTTTTTTAATATATTGGTAGTATATGATACTAACAATAGCGGACATTATTTAAAAGTTCGAAATATTTTAAATAATTAATTATTTGACAATCACTTTTATATTAAATATTTTTAAAAAAAGTGAAATATTTTTGATAACTATGTATATATATATATATATATATATATATATATATATATATATATATATATATATATATATATATAGGTATAAAGCCTTATATAAATTTTTATATATATATATATATATATATATATATATATATATATATATATATATATATATATATATATATATATATATATATATATATATATATATGTATATATATATATATATATATATATATATATAAATATATATATATATATATATATATATATATATATATATATATATATATATATATATATATATATATATATATATATATATATATATTATATACATATTTTTTATAATTTTTAAACTAGCGAATACCTCGAGCAGACCGCATAGAGCTTTGTGGAGTTGGTCTCGGCTCTGTAGATCGATGGGGACCTGTCCCCCTCTGTCCCCATCGGCTCGAGCCCCCTATTGAAAATATAAGCTTCCTTGAGCCTTAACCTCAACTTACTCTCGCATAATTAATTGACTAAATAAAATTGCTTAAAAACTGAATAGATTGTTTATTATTATTATTATTATTATTATTATTATTATTATTATTATTATTATTATTATTATTATTATTATTATTATTGTTATTGTTATTGTTATTGTTATTGTTATTATTATTATTATTATTATTATTATTATTATTATTATTAATATTATTATTATTATTATTATTATTATTATTATTATTAATATTATTATTATTATTATTATTATTATTATTATTATTATTATTATTATTATTATTATTATCATTATTATTATTATTATTATTATTATTATCATTAT